>JAJQKJ010002045.1:17500-100407 GCA_029574335.1 Rana kukunoris | reverse complement strand
TCAACATCACAGCCTCTTAGGGCAGCCTATATATTCATGGGCACCTAGACATAAGAGTCTGCCCCTTAAAATCAAAGTACAACAAGACCCCCCCTCGTCACAGTGCCCCTAAATCACAAGACCCCCCCGTGGACACAGTGCCCCTAAAATCACAGCCCAACCCCGACACAGTGCGTTGCCCCTAAAATCACAGACACCCCCGTCCCACGTGCCCCCATTACAACACAGACCCCGACCCAAGCCCCAAGACCCGCCGCCTGCCTCCGCCCCCTCCTTGGCCAAACTCCTAAACCACGAAGTGGCAAGAACCCAACAAAATTAAACCCCGAATGTAGAGAAAGGCCCGTCACAGTGCCCCTAAAATCACAGCCCCCCATCGACCGTCATAGAGCCATAGGCCTGCCGAGACCCCAAAAATCACAGCCCCCCCCGTCACAGACATGCCCCCAAAATCACAGCCCCAGACGCATGCCCCCCGTCACAGTGCAAACCTACCCATCACAGCCCCCCGCGCCACCCGCACCCACCCATCACAAGAGCCACCTAAAAAAATCACAGCGCCCCCCCCCCCCACCGTTCACAAGTGCCCCTAAAATCACAGCCCCCCCTGTCACAGTCGTCATGTAGCACTTGCCTAAAATCACAGAGCCCCCATTTCTGGCCTGTCCCAGTGCCCTAAAAATCACAGTGCCCCCTAAAAATCACCACTGTCCCGGTCAGGCTGTCACCAGTGGGCGCCCTAAAACAGGTCACAGCCCCCCCCCTGTCCAAAAAGAGGGCCCCTGAAAATAGTCACCCCCCCACAAAAGCAAAAGTCACAGCCCCCCAACAGTCCCCAAAATCACAGCCCCCGTCCCCAGTGCCCCTAAAATCACAGGCCCCCGTCACAGTGCCCCCCAAAAAATCAGCCCCCCCGCCACCCCATCACAGTGCCCGCCCCCTAAAACACACAGCCCCAAATGCCCAGCTCACCTGCCCATGTCACAGTGCCCCTAAAAATCACAGTGCCTCTAAAATATCACAGAGTGCACGTGCCCAAAAACACACAGCCCCCTGTGTCACAATGCCTCCCTAAAAATCACAGCCCCCCCGTAAAATCACAGGTGCCCCTAAAATCATAACGACAACACCCCCTCATGTCACATGCCCCTAAAACCACCAGAGACAAGACCCTGTGAAATTCCAGTGCCCCGAAAAGAAAGTGCCTGACCTCCATAACAGTGCCCTAAAAAGTCACAGCCCTGTAATATTACAGCCCCCCATCTTGACCCCCAGCCCCCTGTCCCCCAGTCCCCCAAAAATCCAGAAAGTCCACACACCTCCTGAAAATCACAGCCCCCCCGTGTTCACAGTGCCCCTAAAAATCACAGTGCCTTGCCAGGGCAGTGTACAGTGGCGACATGTCACACAGATCACTCACCGCCTATTTTAAAAACCTAACTAAAGTGCGTCTTATGTACATTACCAACCGCGCCCCCGAGACCACGACCCCGCAGCCCGAACCCAACCGGAGGGCAAAAAATGGCGTGCGGGCCTTACCCACCACCACACCGCCGGACACCCGGCCAATACCACAGTCCCCCTTCCCTCCCCCACCCCCCCGCCATTCCCCCAACACACTCCAGGTGTCTCCCCTCCCGCGGCTGCACCCCCCCCCCCACCCCTCCCCCTACCCCACCCTACCCCCCCCGGCGTCATTACCCCCCTCGGCCGCGCGCCGCCTCCCTACCCCCGCCACACCACGATCCCCCTCCCCCCCCCCCCCAACACCTCATGTGTCACAGAGCCCGGGGATATAATGACAATAAGAAGACAAGTAATAACAATGATAATATTATAGAATTATATAATGTTACTAATCATAGAATTAAATAAAGATAATCATATAATAAATAATAAAAGATAATGTTATAACGATGATAATAATATAAATAATGATGACCATAATATTTATAAATAATAAAAGATAATATTATAACGATGATAATTTAAATAATGACGATAAAATAATTAATAACGACGACAATATTTGAAAAATAACGACGATAATATAATAACGTTGACAATAATATAAATAATGACAATGATAATTAATAAGGACAATAATATTATAAATAATAATAGATAATATAAATTCCGATGATGATAATAAAATAATTAATAACGACGATAATATTATAAATAATAAGGATTACGGATGAAACATAAATAATAATAATGATGATATCAATAATAATACAAATAATGATAGAAAATATGAAAATATTATTATTATCGTCATCTCTGTAATGATGATATTAATAACAAAATATCCAAATCTCATTTTTTTTTTTTTTTTAAGTATAAAAATAATAATAATGAATGATCCTCATTTTAAAAATAAGATGAATATTTCTGACGATGATTTGGAATAATTGTAGAGAGAAAAAACAATATATTGATGATTATAAAATTAATAATAATAGACAATATTACCATGGTAACGGATAAAATGAAAGCCCCTCCCCTCTGAAGAAGACGGGCTCCGCGCGGCCTCCCCGCGTCCTCCCCTCCGCCGGCCACCCGGTGGGCGCGCGCTCCCCCCCCTCCCCCCCACCGGGATCCTTTGTCTCTCCTCACCCGTCACCACTTCCGGTACCGGGCGGAGCTTTATGCTAATTAGCGGAAGGACTGTCTAGTGATCGCACAGTATGGGAAGTGCTGCCTCTAGTGGCGCCGGAGATCAGTGCAGTCCCTGAAATGTCACCAGAGAATTCTACTGACTGACTACAGAGAGAGACATTTCATTCTACTAATATTATTATTATTATTATTATTATGTGTATTCATATTTACAATGATAATTAATATTATAAAAAAATTATTACAAATAATAATATCATTATTAATATTATATTAAAATAAATAATAACATTTTATCGTATTATTATTATACAAATTAAAAAATATAGTATCATGTTTGAACAATAATTAATAAAAAATATATAATAATAAAACTACTAATAATAAATGATGATCTGATTTGATAATACAAAAATATAAATATATATATATATTATATATTTCTATCTGACCCATATAATGATCTTGGTCTGTAATCGATTTTAATTGCCCCCCCCCCCCATGATAATTATTATTATTGTAATATTATTATAAATAATAATATCATTAATAATATTATATTAAAATAAAATAAAACATATTTTATTGTATTATATTATTATAACGAATAAAAAAATATAGTATCGTGTTTGAACAATAATTAATACAAAATATATAATAATAAAACTAATAATAATAAATGATGATCTGATTTGATAATACAAATATATATATATATATATATATATATATATATATAATATATATGTATATATATATATATTTCTATCTGACCCATATAATGATCTTGGTCTGTAATCAATTTTAATTCCCCCCCCCCCAATGATAATTATTATTATTGTAAATATTATTATAAATAATAAAATCATTAATAATATTATATTAAAATAAAATAAAACATATTTTATTGTATTATTATTATTATACAAATAAAAAAATATAGTATCGAGTTTGAACAATAATTAATAAAAATATATAATAATAAAACTAAGAGTAATGAATTATGATCCGTAAAAAGCCTGAATTCACAAAGATCTCAAATAAGGACGTGGCCCCTTTAAGACAAATCGTCAGTTATAACTGACTGAAGCACAGAGAAAAACAAACATTCTGTCACCATGGTAACATGACCTACTGTGAGGTCACAGCCTCAGCCTATAAATAGCCGTGCAGGGGGAGGAGCTGTCACTTGACATTAGGTCTTGACAGCAGAAGCATCTCTCTTGCAGAGCTCCTGACTGATAGATTCGCATTTCATCACATTATCTCCAGTGATTGGAATTGAGAAACGATTGATTGATTGATTGATTGGCATTAATTGTCTGATCGTCTATTACTAGTAATTGGCATTTCCTGCCACTTATTTTCTACAAGCAAAAATGAGGAACAGAATCCTCGTCTTTTTTTTTTGTTCTGTTGGTTCGTTTGCAACTACACAGAAAAAATATCGTCATACAATCCCCAGAGGTCCACCACATGGATCAGGAGGGGCCCTCACATGTCATCGGAGGGCCCCCAGTCGAGGGGATTGTGGAAACAACACCGCAGCCAGCGCAGATTCCGCTGATTTTTAGAATCCTTTACCCATGGGCTGTCCCTAGAGCCGTCGTCAGAAGGGCCCCAGAGACCAGCATGAAGGAGGAGGGGCCCAGAACCGTCATCGGGGGGTCCCCAGAGTCCCGCTGCCGCATGAAGGAGGAGGGGCCCAGAACCGTCATCGGGGGGTCCCCAGAGTCCCGCTGCCGGCATGAAGGAGGAGGGGCCCAGAACCGTCATCGGGGGGTCCCCAGAGTCCCGCTGCCGCATGGAGGAGGAGGACATGAGGGGGATGGAGCAGCCAGTGGAGGAAACAGTGAGAGGAATGGAAAATGACCGCCCAGAACCCATCAGCTGGATTTCATTCCTGACCCCGTCCTCCATTCTGGTTTAGTTTGGCGCTCCTGATCTGCGTTCTCATTCTGAATTACGTCCAGTGCCAAAATTACCTGGCCAGAACATTAGGATACTACTTTATGTTCCTGCAGCTGAGCGGATCAATTTATCTACTGATCGATCTCTGGAACAGCATGGGGCCAGCCTTTGAGAACCCAGTCCAAGAACCCATCAGCCGGTCTTCATTCCTGACCCGCACTCCATTCTGGTTTAGCTGGGCAGTCCTGATATGTGTTCCGATTCTGAAGTACATCCTGCGCCGAAATTACCTGACCAGAATATTAGCACGCTATTTGGCGTTCGTGCAGCTGAGTGCATACATTTATCTACTGATCGATAACTGGAACAGCAATGGAATATTTTTTGAGAACTTAATCTTAGAACGCATCAACTGGTTTTCATTCCCGGCCCGCAACCCATTCTGGTTTAGCTGGGCAGTCCTGATATGTGTTCAGATTCTGAAGTACGTCCTGCGCCGAAATGACCAGGCCAGAGTATTAGGACGCTATTTGACCTTCCTGCAGCTGAGTGCATTAAGTTATCTACTGATCGATATCTGGAGCAGCAGGGGGACATCCTATGAGAACCTAATCCAAGAACTCATCAACTGGTTTTCATTCACATCCTATGAGAACCTAATCCAAGAACTCGACAGCTGGTTTGTATTCCTGACCAGCACTCCATTCGTGTACGTCCTGCACGAAAATCACCTGGCCATAATATTAGGACGCTATTTGA
The DNA here is from genome assembly GCA_029574335.1 of Rana kukunoris. Taxonomy (NCBI): domain Eukaryota; kingdom Metazoa; phylum Chordata; class Amphibia; order Anura; family Ranidae; genus Rana; species Rana kukunoris. The sequence continues at coordinate 95,115 of JAJQKJ010002045.1, read as the reverse complement.
TGTTCCTGCATCTGTGTGGGTTCATTTATCTAGTGATCGAAATCTGTAACAACAGGGGGACATCCTTTGGGAACCTAATCATAGAACTCAGCTTGGTTTCATTCCTGACCCGCACTCCATTCGGGTTTAGTTGGGCAATCCTGATATGTATTCCGATTCTGAAGTACATCCTGCGCCGAAATGACCAGACCAGACTATTAGGACGCTATTTGACGTTCCTGCAGCTGAATGCACTCATTTATCTACTGATCGATATCTGGAGCAGCAGGGGACATCCTATGAGAACCTAATCCAAGGACTCAACAGCTGGTTTTCTATCACATCCTATGAGAACCTAATCCAAGAACCCATCAGCTGGTTTTCATTCACATCCTTTGAGAACCTAATCCAAGAACCCATCAGATGGTTTTTATTCCTGGCCCGTCCTCCATTCTGGTTTAGTTTGGTGCTCCTGATCTGTGTTCTCATTCTGAAGTACGTCCTGCACCAAAATCGCCTGCCCATAATATTAGGACGCTATTTGATGCTCATGCATCTGTGTAGGTTCATTTATCTAGCGATCGGTATCTGGAACAAGAGGGGGACATCCTTTGAGAACTTAGAACCCATCAACTGGTTTTCATTTCCGACCCACCCGCACTCCATTCTGGTTTAGCTGGGCAGTCCTGATATGTGTTCCGATTCTGAAGTACATCCTGTGCCTAAATTACGAGGCCAGAACCTTAGCACGCTATTTGACGTTTGTGCAGCTGAATGCATTACTTTATCTACTGATCGATATCTGGAACAGCAGAGGAACATTCTATGAGAACTTAATCTCAGAACCCATCAACTGGTTTTCATTCCTGACCCGCATTCCATTCTGGTTTAGCTGGGCAGTCCTTATATGTGTTCCGATTCTGAAGTACGTCCTGCGCCCAAAATTACCGGGCCAGAGTATTAGGACGCTATTTGACGTTCGTGCAGCTGAATGTATTAATTTATCTACTGATGGATATCTGGACCAGCAGGGGGACATCCTATGAGAACCTAATCCAAGAACTCATCAGCTGTTTTTCATTCCTGACCCGCACTCCAATCGTGTACGTCCTGCACCAAAATCACCTGTCCAGAATATTAGGACGCTATTTGATGATCCTGCATCTGGGTGAGTTCATTTATCTAGTGATCGGTATCTGGAACAACAGGGGGACATCCTTTGAGAATCTAATCCTAGAACTCCTCAGCTTGGTTTCATTCCTGACCCGCACACCATCGTGGTTTAACTGGCTAGGTCTGATCTGTGTTTTCATTCTGAAGCGCATCCTGCACCAAAATGACCTGGCCACACTATTAGGACACCATTTGACGTTCCTGCAGCTGTACGGATTCATTTATCTACTGATCGATGTCTGGAACAGCAGGGGGACATTCTTTGAGAACTTAATCTCAGAACCCATCAACTGGTTTTCATTCCCGACTCGCACTCCATTCTGGTTTAGCTGGGCACTCCTCCTGATATGTGTTCCGATTCTGAAGTACGTCCTGCGCCGAAATTACCGGGCCAGAGTATTAGGACGCTATTTGACGTTCCTGCAGCTGAGTGCATTAATTCATCTACTGATCGATATCTGGAGCAGCAGGGGGACATCCTATGAGAACCTAATCCAAGAACTCATCAGCTGGTTTTCATTCACATCCTATGAGAACCTAATCCAAGAACTCAACAGCTGGTTTTTATTCCTGACCCGCCCTCCATTTGTGTTTAGTTTGGTGCTCCTGATCTGTGTTCTCATTCTGAAGTACGTCCTGCACCAAAATCGCCTGGCCAGAGTATTAGGACGCTCTTTGATGTTCCTGCATCTGTGTGGGTTCATTTATCTAGTGATCGGTATCTGGAACAACAGGGGGACATCCTTTGAGAACCTAATCCTAGAACAACTCATCAGCTTGGTTTCATTCCTGACCCATCCTCCATTCTGGTTTAGCTGGGCACTCCTGATCTGTGTTCTGATGCTGAAGTACGTCCTGCGCCAAAATTACCTGGCCAGAATATAGGACACTATTTTGACGTTCCTGCAGCTCAGCGGATCAATTTATCTACTGATCGATATCTGGAACAGATGGGGACCAGGCTTCGAGGACAGAATCCTAGAACACATCCACTGGTTTTTACTTCTGACCTTCACTCTATCCTTGCATAGCTTGACACTCCTGATATGCCTTCCGATTATGAGCCACGTCCTGAGCGAAGATGACCAGGACAGAGCATTAGAACGCTGGGCGATATTCCTGCAGATGTGTGGATTAATTTATCCACTGATCTATATCTGGAACAGACGGGGGTTCATGGGCTTGATTTCACCCCTGACCCGTCCTGCATTCTTGCTTAGTTTGGCAGTCCTGATATGTTTTCTGATTTTGAAGCACATCCTGCGCCAAAATTACCTGGCCACAATATTAGCACACTATTTGATGTTGCCGGAGCTGTGTGCATTCATTTATCTACTGATCAATATCTGGAACAGCATGGGGACATCCTTTGAGAATGTAATCCTAGAACTCATCAGCTGGATTTCATTCCTGCCCCGCACTCCATTCTGGTTTAGCTGGGCACTCCTGATCTGTGTTCTCATTCTGAAGTACGTCCTGCGCCAAAATTACCGGCCAGAACATTAGGACGCTGTTTGATGTTCCTGGAGCTGTGTGCATTCATTTATCAACTGATCAATATCTGGAATATATTCTTTCAGGACTAATCCCAGAACAAATCAGCTGGATTCCATTCCTGGCTTCCATTCCATCAGGGTTTAGACGCCCAGTCCTGACGTGTATTCTCATGCTGAAGCACATCCTGAGCCGAAATAACCTGGTAACAATATTAGGACTCTATTTGATTTTCTTGGAGCTGAGGCAATTAATTTATCCACTGATCAATATCTGGAACAGCAGGGGGACATCCTTCGAGAACCTAACACTAGAACCCATCAGCGTCCTGCACCAAAATTACCTGCACATACTAGTAGAGTATTATTTCCAGACCAGGCGGCTGCGTGGATTCATTTATCGACTGTTCTATGCCTGGAACAGACTGTGGCCAGCCTTCGTAAGCATAATCCTGTTCCTGCTAATAAATTCTGGTGATTGGTACCAATGGGTGGTCACCGGGCTCTGGTCAGTCTGGTCCAAGGGGTGTGTGGCATTAGAGAACACAGTCCAACCCGTACTTATAAATATTGTTACTGAGCACCGGTCAGAATGCTTTCTGGGGCTTATCACCGTGCTGGTGGTACTGCTCCTAATATATTTCAAGCCGTTCTACCGACTGTTCCGACCAACAAGTAGCAACATCACCCCACCAACAAGTGTCGCCAATCTACCAGCAAGTGAAAATGCAGAGAGCGCCATGGAGGACCCCTGGCACATCCTTGGAGTGATGAGATCCTTCCAACCACCCCAGCAATGGATTCCGGCCTCAGGTCAAGAGGGAGCACAGTTATTGTCCATCCCAGCGGCGCACTTCATGGAAAGAATGAAAAATGAAATGAACAGAACTATGGAAGAGACTGACGTTCCCCTTCCCAGCGTCACACCTCCTCAAGCTTTCCTTTGGGCTAGCCTAAGCCAGCATATAGATAAGCTTGAATCAGAAATGGTGATCGGGCACAGGGATATATTCCCACAAAAGAGTGACATCATCCCACAGAGTGATGTCATCATTCCACCAACAAGAAAAAATGCAGTGAGCGCCATGGAGGAGACCCATCCAACCACCCCAGAAATGGATTCCGGTCTTAGTCCACAATGGAGAACAGTTCTTGTCCATCCCAGCGGCGCACGTCGTAGGAATAATGTGGACAGCTCTATGGAAGAGACTGACGTTCCCGTTCCCAGCGTCACACCTCCTCGAGTTTCCCTTCGTGCTAAGCTAAGCCAGCGTATAGGGAAGCTCAAATCAAAAATGGTGATCGGAAAGAGGAATATCTTCCCACGAAAGAGTGACATCACCACCGCACCCAGTGATGTCATCATTCCACCAACAAGCAAAAATTCAACGAGCGCCATGGAGGAGACTGACGTTTCCGTTCCCAGCGTCACACCTCCTCGGGATCACAGCAACATCACCCCACAGAATGGTGGTCTCCTCTCATTACCGAGTTCCCTTATGTCACCAGTGACTGATGACATCAATATGCTATTGGATTCCAGCATTAGTCAACAAAGGGCAACACTGGCTGTTGTTCCCAATGTGGAAACTCGTAATAATCAGACCCGTCTTCACCTACGGAAATTATTCCAGCTAGTGAAGAAGCGCAAACCAACCAAGGAGGACCGCCAAGAGTCTTAAAGTCTTTACTTTTCATAGCGCTCCAGCGCTATGGTGTCCCTGAGCCACTGCCAGCTTTGGCCAGGTGGCTTCCAGGTACCAATCTCCGCCCAATTTAATCGGCCGGACCAACATGACGTCACTCCCGCGCTGGCGTGGGAGTTCAGATATCTCGGCATTGCCGGAGTTCTGTGTTAAGCTGCGTGGGCGCAGTTATTTAGTTATTAAATTATATGCAGTGTTATTATAGTGTGTTATTGTAGTGCAGTGTTATAATAGTGTCTTATAAAGAGCAGAGGGGGTACAGAGGTGGGGGTAGAAGAGCAGTAGGTACAGAGGTGGGGGCAGAAGAACAGGGGGTACAGAGCCTTTCAAACGCATAAAATACTTTCATTATTCAGATGTCCCAGAATTCAACTTCGTCAACGATCGATGGTGACATTTGCTGAACACCATCAAGGAATCGGGATCAGCCCGGGTTCAGTCTAAAACAAAAACCCGGGTCCTATATTTCAAATGAAACACAATAGTGGTAAAACCAAACAGACAAAAATGCTAATCTTACCAAGATTGTAAGTGACATAGGAGGACACTCACCTGGAGAAATCCGCTGCAGTGGCCCGCTTGTGCTGGTTGGGGGGCCAGTGCATAAGGGGCCACTGCAGCGGATTTCTCCAGGTCAACCCCTGAGTCTCCTATGTCACTTACAAGTTTGGTAAGATTGGCAGCGACTTTGTCTGTTTGGCTTTACCATTATTTTGTTTCATTTGAAATATTTGACCCAGGTTTTTGTTTTGGTCATAGTGTTTTGTTTTTGAAAGAGTATGTTTATGAGGCCTGTGTTGGACCAGCTATAAGAGGAGGTGGGAGGCCGGTATGTTTATGAGGCGAGTGTTCGACCGGCTATGAGGGGAGGGTTCATACCGGTATGTTTTTTGAGGTGTATGTTGGACCGGCTTTGAGGAGAGGTTGGAGGCCGGTACCTTTTTGAGGCGTGTTTTGGACTGGCTATAATGGGAGGTTGTAGGCTGGTATGTTTTTGAGATGTTTGTTGGACCGGCTATAAGGAGAGGTTGGAGGCCGGGATCTTTTTGAGACATGTGTTGGACCAGCTATGAGGAGAGGTTGGAGGCCGGTATGTTTTTGAGGCATGTTTTGGACTTGCTATGATGAGAGGTTGGAGGCCGGTATCTTTTTGAGACGTGTGTTGGACCAGCTACGAGGAGAGGTTGGAGGCTGGTATGTTTTTAAGGTGTGTGTTGGACCGGCTATGGGGAGGTTGGAGGCCGGTATGGGAGGAGTCTTTCCAGTTTTCTTTGCTGGAGAAATGAGAACTCTTCCCACCAGTGAGGTCCTTCATGGAGAAGTCCAAGGCCTCACTCACACGGGGTGTATGAATCTGTACCCTGTGTGGGGGCTGCACTTACCCCAAAAAGGACATCCATGTGGGTGCAGTTGCGCGGACGCACCCTGGGTGCGTTCGGGGCCGTGCACCGGCACCCACACAGATATCACATTGGGAACAGCCGCTGCACCCCAGATGACAGCAATGGGACTTCCTAAATGGGATGCTGGGAACACCTGTTCATCCCCATTCCGGTGAACACGGCCCTCCCATGGGGTACGGATTTATACCCCCGTGTGAATGAGGCCTAAGGGTTAATGGAATATTTACCTCCATTGTGTTGCCAATTTGGGGACCACTGTACCCCTCTTTATTGTTATTTGGGGTGTTTTATTATAGGAGTGTTATAGATTGTAGATTAGGAGAAGTTTGGATTTCTTCTGGAGGAGTTTTGAATGGACATAACTGATGTACCCCGCTCAGCGGGGGCGGGCCTTCAAGAACAGAGGCCTCATATGGGCAGCACAGAGGCTTAGTGGTGAGCCTTGCAGCACTGGGATCCTTGGCTCAAATCCTGACCAGGACACTATCTGCATGGAGTTTGCATGTTCTCCCTGTGCTTGCGTGGGTTTTCCTCCGGGTTCTCCGGTTTCCTCCCACCCAATTAAAGACATGCTACTCTCTCTCTTTTCTTTGTCTTTCTTTTCTTCCTTCCCTCTCTCTCTCTCTCTTTCTTTCCATCATCTCTGATTTCTATTGGACATCACTAATGTACCCCCCTCAGCGGGGCGGACCTTTTAGAACTGAGGCCGTATATGGGCAGCACAGAGGCTTAGTGGTTAGCACTTCTGCCTTGCAGCACTGGGGTCCTTGGTTCAAATCCTGACCAGGACACTATCTGCATGGAGTTTGCATGTTCTCCCTGTGCTTGCGTGGGTTTCCTCCGGGTTCTCCGGTTTCCTCCCACACTAAAGACATGCTACTTTTTGCGTTGGTGGTGCAGTGGTGAGCACAGCTGCTTTCTAAGCAGATGACCCGGGTTCGATTCCCGGCCAACGCAGTCGCCAAGATGGCCTCCTCACCTTCTAAGTGTATTGAGTCCCCGGGGGGGGGGGGGAGTGTTATACAGATTAAGTGTTGAGTATATATGAGAAAGGAAAGAGATTTGTGGGACTTTATATGAAGCTCACTACTAAATGAGACCAACAAATGATCAGAATAATTGTATCATTACAAAGGGCGTACATACATACATACATACATGCATGCTTAGAAACTTTTGTCTGCTGGAAACCTGTCCGCTAGGCCGTACACACGATCGGACATGTCCGCAGAAACTGGTCTGCGGACATGCCTCCTCGTGTGTATGCGGCCTTATATACGAGATCCGGGGGTCAGAAATACGTCACGTCTCATATTTACACTAGAGTGCAATAACAAATTGTTATTTAAAGGTTTTTTCCCGGGGGGGGGGGATTTTTGGGGGGGTGGTATTTCTTGGGGGAGGTATTTCTGGGGGAGGTATTTTTCAGAGGGAGGTATATCTGGGAGGAGGTATTTCACAGGGGAGGTATTTCTGGGGGGGGGGGGAGACACCTCAGATACAGAATACAGATCACTAGACAACACCCCCTAAATACACCGGTATCATGCGGGGGCCAGAGAGAGGATGGCTTACACATCTCCAGGATCGGGGGGAGGAGTCATCTTCAGGGATGATATAGAGGAGGCGGGAACTTTCTTCTTCAGAGGAGCTCCGCCCATCGATGGATCCGAGTCCCCAGAACAGTCACAAGGACGCCGGTACAACGCTCACTGCGCTCCCAACTGACCTGACAGTCAATGTCCAGGGTCATCACATGTGCATTACCATGGCAACCGCAGGTCAGGCAGAGCCTAAGATTGCGGCTTTTTTGTAAAAGGAGAGGAGGGGTCAGTTCTGCTTTCATTCTGAACTCCAGGAAAGAATGAAATGTAAACAGAGAGCTCCCCTCCCTCCAACTCCTCCCTTCTACCCGACTCCTCCTCCTTTCTATCCCAGACTCCTCCCCTCCATCCCTGACTCCTCCCCTCATCTCACTCACTGCTCATTTCCTGCCCTGATTCATGGAGTAAACAGAAGAGGGGAGGATGGTCATGTGACCACAGGCAGTGATGAGGACACCTGAGAGAGGACCCCAGGAAGTAAACAGAAGAGGAGAGGATGGTCATGTGACCACAGGCAGCGATGAGGACACCTGAGAGAGGACCCCAGGAAGTAAACAGAAGAGGAGAGGATGGTCATGTGACCACAGGCAGTGATGAGGACACCTGAGAGAGGACCCCAGGAAGTAAACAGAAGAGGGGAGGGTGGTCATGTGACAACAGGCAGCGATGAGGACACCTGAGAGAGGACCCCAGGAAGTAAACAGTAGAGGAGAGGATGGTCATGTGACCACAGGCAGCGATAAGGACACCTGAGAGAGGACCCCAGGAAGTAAACAGAAGAGGGGAGGATGGTCATGTGACCACAGGCAGCGATGAGGACACCTGAGAGAGGTCATGTGACTGCGGCTTTAGGTTTTTATATTTCATACGCTCAAATGAATGCAATGAGCATGTCAAGTATAAAAAGAGAAAGAGGCCTCCACATGGCATTGATCAAAATGAGCAAAATGGGATTCATTAACCACTTGTCCGCCGAGGATGTCTTATTGACCCCGCCTCTCTCCATAAAGAGGACCTGTCACTATGGATTCCTATTACCTCAGGAGAGCAGACTCAGCCCCGAACTAAGAGAGGCACTAGAGCGGGAAAGAGACACAAAAAGAAAGAGAGAAGATGTGGGGAGAACGTCGTAAACATTAGCGGGTGTACCATGTCTGCAGAAGAACTGGCAGTCTTGGATAAGGGCCTAAAATACGCCCCAATGAAAAATCTGAATAAATTTGAAACCTATATAGGCATCCGGAAATATATAAGAAAGTTGAACATCAAAAAATATTTCCTTAGTAATCCCACCAAAATCACACTCCCTACGAGTAGGGATCCCACACTCCCCATACACAGCGACCTGAGGAATCAGTCCCTATTCAACCCTCAAGTTACAAATAATCAACATATAGATGTCTTCAAGAAATTAGTACTGAATGATCTAGATTCGTTGAGACTTAAACCCAAGTCGGATCCCGGCTATATGAAAAAGGGAATTAAACTTCTCACCCAGAGAAAAGATATTGTGATCCGTCCAGCGGATAAAGGGGGGGCAGTGGTGGTCCAGTCCAAACAACAATACAAAGACGAATTGGACAGACAATTACAAGACACAGACACCTACTGTAAATTGCTTGGAAATCCACTTTTGAAATATAAGAAGGAAGTGCAAAGAGTCATCTGTCTGGGAACAAAGAAGGGGATCCTAAATAAAAAGGAGGCAAGATACCTGATCCCCGAATCATGCAGGGTACCGGTAATCTACACCATCCCCAAAATACACAAGTCAAAAGAGAATCCTCCAGGTAGACCAATTGTCAACGGAATAGACTCATTGACTTCAAGATTGGGTCAATATATAGACCACTTCATGCAACCAGCGGTTCAAAAAACCAACGCTTTCCTAAAAGATACAAAACATATCTTACAGCTATTGGACTCAATACCAGTGATGGAAGGCAGAACAATGCTTGCGACTGCAGATGTGTCATCGTTATATACGATTGTTAAACACCATGACGCATGTCATGCCACCAAATGGTTATTGAGAAATTTTAGTGACCTCATATGCTCGCAACGGAAATACCTCATTAAGTGCCTGGATATATGCTTGAAGTACAATTATTTCTGGTACGACCAAGCATATTACAAACAAACCATTGGCATCGCGATGGGAGCTAAATTTGCCCCTAGCGTAGCCAATGCATTTATGGCAAGGTGGGAGGAGTCAGCGGTATATGAAGATATGCCTGCGGAGCTCACTCTATATAAGAGGTACATTGATGACCTCATTATCATTTGGAATGGAAGTAAGGAATCACTTGAAAACTTCCTGAACAAACTGAACACCAATGAGCAAAATATCAAACTGGTCTGGAAGATCGATGAGAAATCTGTCGATTTTCTTGATCTAAATATCAGTATAGAAGGGGATAAGATCACTACGAAAACCTTCTTCAAAAATGTGGATACTAATAGTTACATATCCACCGATAGCTGTCACCATAAACCTTGGCTATTCAATATCCCAAGGGGCCAACTGGTCAGAATGAAGAGGAATTGCACGAAGGTAGATGACTATATGAATCAAGCCCAATTGATTGGGTCACGGTTCACCAGCAAGGGATATGATGAACTATCCATTTCCAAGCAAATCAAAGAGGTGGGCGCACTAGAGAGATCTAAAATGTTACTACCAAAGGCTCCAATACAAAGAGAACAAAAAGCTCCCGCTCTGATCTTGAATTATAATTCTCAGCACAAGGATGTGGAAAAGATCATTAAGAAATACTGGTATATCCTACAGAGCGACAAAGATCTGTGCCAAATACTCCCGGAGAAACCACAGATTTTGTACAAAAAGGCGCCTACATTTAAAGATCTAGTGGTCAAGTCTGTTGTGGACCCCCCACCGAAACCCCCTTTTGTATTTTTCACAGGAAAAGGTTTTTTTTCCTTGCAGAGGCTGTTTTGCATGTGAAAAAACAAAAAAACCCCAAAAGAAACGGACGCAATTTATAGCCACCAATACAGGAGAGACCTTTGATATTAAGGAATGTATTGGATGCTATACCGAGGGGGTGGTCTATGTCCTGCAGTGTAGCTGTAATCTACAGTACATTGGTAGAACAAAGAGAGCCCTGAAAGTCCGGGTAAAGGAACACGTGAAAAATATCATTAAAGGATCCTCCAAACACAATGTGTCAAGACATTTTAAGAAAGTACACAATAAAGACCCCACTTGTTTGGAGTTTTGGGGTATTGATAAATACACAAAAAATTGGAGGGGAAGCCATAAAATAAGGACTATAAGTCAAAAAGAGTCACAATGGATCCATAAGATGAAAACTCTAGTTCCTGGAGGGATGAATGTGGACTTCGATCTCAATTGTTTTTTAAATAATTTTTAGAATTTTTAATAATTTTTTGAGTTGTTCTTATCTAAGGGAAATATTTCGGCTATGTGCAATGTAATGGTTTGTGCTGTCCCCCTTGCTCATAGGAGGAAGAGGTAATCGACCATTGTAAATCGCATATTCTGTCTTTCTTGTTCTTTTCGGAAAAAGTGTTCTGAAATATTAATTGTTTCATGTGAACACGACACTCAGATGCCCGATCACCCAGTATTTTTCTGATTAAAAAAGGCACTATACCCATGATCTGGACAATTTGTGGCAATACCCAAATATAAACACTAGATGGCGAGGCACCAATACATGGAATAATATGAGAAACATATAGGCTAATCAACCCTTTTGTATGTTGGGCTGTGTCCCAAAATTACTAAATACACATAACAATAAGTCCCGCTGCAAGAAGTCCATAGACATGTTCAATTTATTTTGAAATGAGATCTGCTACAGCATATTGTTCCTGAATGCGGCGGGCTACAGAAAAATGGCCGATGTAAACCTTCCGGTTTTGCAGAAATATGATGTGGCTGTATACTAATTTTCTGTAAAAGGTTTTTTAATATTTTAATATCCTATAATGCATAGCATATACAGCAAGGCCACTACTGAAAGTGACGCTGAAAAAAGTTTTTTACTGCGTAATCTATGCGCAATTAAAAACAGCTCAAGTACACTGTCCTTATATGCGGCGGGCTACGAAAAAATGGCCGATACGAAACTTCCGGTTTGCGTATAAATACGATATACCCGTCTACAACCAATAGCATTCCCCAGATGAAGACACGTGACCCTGTGTCGTAACGCGTAGGGAAGGGAAGGACGGGCAGATGAGTGACGTGCTGCAAGCGCTACGATCCCGCTGTTTGATGCCAATTTTATCTTTTTTTGTTGTAAGTACATTTTTTTATTAAAACTCCCTGGTTATCAAGTTAACGCACTATTGGAGGCTTCCTTTGTCTTTTCCCGGATTCTCCTTATCTGTGTCCTGTGAATATACCTGAGTACTTAGACATCCATCGTTCCATTGACCTGTGGGGATCCACAAACAACATCACTGGGGGAGATTGCCTATACCAAGGATATCCTACATGCTGGTTATGTCTGGCTGGAGGTGAGAGTTCTGTGAGACTAGACGTGCCGTGTGGTGGGGCTCTTTCCTTTCCTCACCTTTCTGCAACTAGTGGACATCCCTCCTTCACACTGTTCACATTAAGGACTTTAGTGCACTTAATTTGGACATAGCACCCTTGTTGGACTGTTGTGTTGTTTTTTCTTTTTTGCTTTGTCACAGATACCACTGATTTAGCACACTTTGTGTACTGTGTGCTTACCGATTATTATACATCCTAAGTTATGCTTTACCACTTGCGCTAGCACTACTATTTTTATTCACTTATTACAAATGCTGTGTATGCATTTTTTGTGTTTGCTGCAGACTGTTATTGTTTAGAGATTTTTTTAGTAGCGCAGAAGTTCCACTTGCTATTACAGGGGATGTTTACATTCCTTGTAATAGGAATAAAAGTGATTAAAAAAAAAAGTGTAAAAATAAAAAAATTAAGTAAAATAAATTTTTTTTTTTTTTTAAACGCCCCTGTCTCCGGTAGCTCATGCTCAGAAACGAACACACATGTAAGTCCCGCCCACATATGTAAACGCCGTTCAAACCCCACATGTGAGGTATCGCCGCGTGCGTTAGAGCGCGTGCAACAATTCTAGCACTAGACCTCCTCAGTGACTCTAAAATAGTAACCTGTAAAAATTCAAGAGTCCCCTATGGAGTTCTTTTAAACACCAAAGTTTGGCGCCATTCCATGAGTGTGCGCATTAAGCGTGACGTGTTAGGTATCTATTTACTCGGCGTAACATCATCTTTCACCTTATATTATATTTTTTTAAATTCATGAAACCATTTCCCCCCCAATAAAAAAATTGATTGTGCAAATACCGTGCAAGAAAAAAAGTTGCAATGACCGCCATTTTATTCCCTAGGGTGTCTGCTAAAAATATGTTTGGGGGGTTCTGAGTAATTTTCTAGCAAACATTTTTTTTCTTTTTACATGAAGGAGAGAAGTGCCAGAATAGGCGCGGTGGAGAAGGGATTAAAAAAAAGGAACAAAATACAAAACGGCGAGAAAACGTCCAGCGATGGGTACAAAGTAAAAGTGATGACAAGCGAAGGTAGGGGGCGGTATTGGTACCCCAGTTGAAGTCCAATAGGACGGGTTTCTATACTTGCTGCCTATACTGCCCCCTACCTTCGCTTGTGATCGCTTTTGCTTTGTACCCATCGCTGGACGTTTGCTCGTCGTTTTTATTTTGTACCTTTTTTTTATAGACAAAAATACGTGAATTTACTGGCCCCCTTTCACTATCCCGGCGCTCAGGAATTCTCAGGATTTAAATAACAAATAAGTCATAAATATTGTGTAAATAGTATTGTCACTACATAACAATCTATAAACAATTAAGCAGCCGCTTTAACCACTTAAGACCCGGACCAATACGCTGCTAAATGCCCAGAGGTGTTTTTGCGATTCGGCACTGCGTCGCTTTAACAGACAATTGCGCGGTCGTGCGACGTGGCTCCCAAACAAAATTTGCGTCCTTTTCTTCCCACAAATAGAGCTTTCTTTTGGTGGTATTTGATCGCCTCTGCAATTTTTATTTTTTGCGCTATATACAAAAATTGAGCGACATTTTTGAAAAAAAAACACTATTTTTTACTTTTTGTTAAAAAAAAATTCAAATAAACTAAATTTTAGTCAAACATTTAGGCCAAAATTTATTTAGCCACATGTCTTTAGTAAAAAAAAAAAAAAAAATCGCAATAAAAAATAAAAATAGCTACCTAGCGGGAACAGCGACACTAATACAGCGATCAGAAAAATGATCGCTTAGTGACGCTGGCAATAGGGAGTGAAAGGGTTAACTAGGGCGGTGATCAGGGGGTTAAAACTTTATTAGGGGGGGGGGGGGGGTGGGGGGCTATCCTGAACCTAACACTAACTGATTTTACACTGCCTGTCACACTGACACTAAATGCAGTGATTAGATCACTGCATTCAGTGACACTGTGACAGGGGTGACAGGGGGGACAGGGGGGTGGGGGGGGGGCAGATCGCAAGGGGTTAAGTGTGTCTATGTGTGTGTGTGTCAGTGTAGTGTTAGTGCACACTTACTGTGAGGTGTTTCTCTCGTCGCAGCGGTTGGAAATACCGCTGCGATGAGAGATTACATCACTTCCCCCTTCCGGGGGGGCGGGCAAAGACGGACATCCGCCCGCTCGTCCCGGATCGCTCCCGGAGACACGGGGACCTCCGCACGCCGCGGAGGGGGTCCCGATCGGATCCCCGACCCGCTACTGGGCGAGGACGTATATTTACGCCCTTGTGCCCAGCTGTGCCCTTCTGTGGACGTAAATGTGCGTGCGGCGGTCCTTAAGTGGTTAAATAATAGCATATGTAAAACATAGTAAATGAACAAGTCTGTTCCAGTCCTGTGGTTCACTATAGCAGCGCTAATTATCACTCCATTCAGTGTGACCAATCTTTTCTTATATTGTAGTTCATAAGAAGTATAGGATAAAGGTATAAGATAAATGAAATAAATCCAAGTGTCCACAATAGTTCATTCAGAATTATAGGATGCTCCCCAAATAGTTTCCCCAGTGCATCGCACACCCTTTCGGGTTTGTACTCACCACAAAGCTGAGTTTGACAAGCGTTGACACCTGGTATGATCACTCCTCTCTCCTTATCCCAGCACTGCACTCGATATACCCGACTGGTTCACTGGATCTCCTCAAATGTTCCCAGTTGTAAAAGAGAATAGAGCACACAAGAGTGTAATTCTGTAACTTCTCTTCATTCCCAAAAGACATCCACAGGGTCGGCACAGCGCCGTTTGTTATACAAAAAAAAAAATGATATATAAAATACAATAGACGTGCCGTCTTTAGCCTTCCAAACAGGTGTGTGAACTAGTAATTGCTGATTGTGTCCACCACAAATCAACACACCGTTACTCCCTTAAGAGTGGAATGCGGCTAGATCATTCACCGTCCATACAGAACTTCCTGATACCGTGAGGTCACCCTGACGTTTCGTCTTTACGACTTCTTCTGAGGGCTCAAGGTCACTGTATATAGGTCAGGGCACTACTGTCAATGTAGGTAGGTCAGTGTAGGTAGGTGTAGCTAGGTCAGTGTAGGTAGGTTAGGTAGGTCAGTGTAGGTAGGTTGGTGTAGGTAGGTAGGTGTAGCTAGGTCAGTGTAGGTAGGTTAGGTAAGTCAGTGTAGGTAGGTTAGGTAGGTCAGTGTAGGTAGGTTGGTGTAGGTAGGTAGGTGTAGCTAGGTCAGTGTAGATAGGTCAGTGTAGGTAGGTTAGGTAGGTCAGTATAGGTAGGTTGGTGTAGGTAGGTAGGTGTAGCTAGGTCAGTGTAGATAGGTCAGTGTAGGTAGGTTAGGTAGGTCAGTGTAGGTAGGTTGGTGTAGGTAGGTAGGTGTAGCTAGGTCAGTGTAGATAGGTCAGTGTAGGTAGGTCAGTGTAGGTAGGTTAGGTAGGTCAGTGTAGGTAGGTTAGTGTAGGTAGGTTAGGTAGGTCAGTGTAGGTAGGTCAGTGTAGGTAAGTCAGTGTAGGTAGGTTAGGTAGGTCAGTGTAGGTAGGTCAGTGTAGGTAGGTCAGTGTGGGTAAGTCGGTGTAGGTAGGTGTAGGTAGGTCAGTGTAGGTAGGTTAGGTAGGTCAGTGTAGGTAGGTTAGGTAGGTCAATGTAGGTAGGTCAGTGTAGGTAGGTCAGTGTAGGTAGGTAGATCAGTGTAGGTAAGTCAGTGTAGGTAGGTCAGTGTAGGTAGGTTAGGTAGGTCAGTGTAGGTCAGTGTAGGTAGGTCAGTGTAGGTAAGTCAGTGTATGTAGGTGTAGGTAGGTCAGTGTAGGTAGGTTAGGTAGGTCAGTGTAGGTAGGTTGGTGTAGGTAGGTAGGTGTAGGTAGGTCAGTGTAGGTAGGTCAGTGTAGGTAGGTCAGTGTAGGTAGGTTAGGTAGGTCAGTGTAGGTAGGTTAGGTAGGTCAGTGTAGGTAGGTCAGTGTAGGTAGGTCAGTGTAGGTAAGTCAGTGTAGGTAAGTCAGTGTAGGTAGGTGTAGGTAGGTCAGTGTAGGTAGGTTAGGTAGGTCAGTGTAGGTAGGTTAGGTAGGTCAATGTAGGTAGGTCAGTGTAGGTAGGTCAGTGTAGGTAGGTTAGGTAGGTCAGTGTAGGTAGGTCAGTGTAGGTAGGTCAGTGTAGGTAAGTCAGTGTAGGTAGTGTAGGTAAGTCAGTGTAGGTAGGTCAGTGTAGGTAGGTCAGTGTAGGTAAGTCAGTGTAGGTAGGTCAGTGTAGGTAGGTTAGGTAGGTCAATGTAGGTAGGTCAGTGTAGGTAAGTCAGTGTAGGTAGGTGTAGGTAGGTCAGTGTAGGTAGGTTAGTGTAGGTAGGTCAGGTAGGTCAGTGTAGGAAGGTCAGTGTAGGTAGGTCAGTGTAGGTAGGTCAGTGTAGGTAGGTTAGGTAGGTCAGTGTAGGTAGGTTAGGTAGGTCAGTGTAGGTAGGTCAGTGTAGGTAGGTCAGTGTAGGTAGGTGTAGGTAGGTCAGTGTAGGTAGGTCAGTGTAGGTAGGTCAGTGTAGGTAGGTTAGGTAGGTCAGTGTAGGTAGGTTAGGTAGGTCAATGTAGGTAGGTCAGTGTAGGTAGGTCAGTGTAGGTAGGTTAGGTAGGTCAGTGTAGGTAGATCAGTGTAGGTAAGTCAGTGTAGGTAGGTCAGTGTAGGTAGGTTAGGTAGGTCAGTGTAGGTAGGTCAGTGTAGGTAGGTCAGTGTAGGTAAGTCAGTGTAGGTAGGTGTAGGTAGGTCAGTGTAGGTAGGTTATGTAGGTCAGTGTAGGTAGGTTAGGTAGGTCAGTGTAGGTAGGTCAGTGTAGGTAGGTTAGGTAGGTCAGTGTAGGTAGGTTAGGTAGGTCAGTGTAGGTAGGTCAGTGTAGGTAGGTCAGTGTAGGTAGGTCAGTGTAGGTAGGTGTAGGTAGGTCAGTGTAGGTAGGTTAGGTAGGTCAGTGTAGGTAGGTTAGGTAGGTCAATGTAGGTAGATCAGTGTAGGTAAGTCAGTGTAGGTAAGTCAGTGTAGGTAGGTGTAGGTAGGTCAGTGTAGGTAGGTTAGGTAGGTCAATGTAGGTAGGTCAGTGTAGGTAGGTCAGTGTAGGTAGGTTAGGTAGGTCAGTGTAGGTAGGTCAGTGTAGGTAGGTTAGGTAGGTCAGTGTAGGTAGGTCAGTGAAGGTAGGTTAGGTAGGTCAGTGTAGGTAGGTTAGGTAGGTCAGTGTAGGTAGGTCAGTGTAGGTAGGTTAGGTAGGTCAGTGTAGGTAGGTTAGGTAGGTCAGTGTAGGTAGGTTAGGTAGGTCAGTGTAGGTAGGTCAGTGTAGGTAGGTTAGGTAGGTCAGTGTAGGTAGGTTAGGTAGGTCAGTGTAGGTAGGTCACAGGCCAGCCCAAAAAATCCTACGCGCGTCACATAAACCCCCCCCCCCCTGCTTTCTGGCCTTGGACTTCGGGCTGAAGCCCCTGGTCTTTTTCCACCTACCTCCGCCCCTGTATATATATTTTTGGTATATCTATATTATATATATAAACCAAAATATATCTAGAAAAAAATCAAAAAGGTTTAAAAAAACAAACCCTGCTGGGTATTGATCCCGAGTGCCCGGTGCTGCCACAAGTATTAGTGTGACTGTGACGTGTAGCTCCCGTTATCTGACATATTATAAAATATCCTTCTGGGTAGTGACTCCGAATCCCCGGTGCTGCAAGAACACACAATTGTGCAAATATATAAAGAAACAAAACGGATTCCAAGTAACAATCAATATATATTTGTACAATTGTGTGATTTGCAGCGCTGGGGATTTGTAGAGAGAGACATTGGGGATCAGAGAGACAGGGGGGGAGGGGGGGAGGGGGAGGGGAGGCTGAGAGATGACGGGAGAGACTGCTAGCTCTACCTTTCACGCCAGTGTGTCTCCTTTCAGTGGCGTTGCTAGGCGGGTGCGGGGGGTGCGGGACGCACCCGGGTAACACCTGTGGGTAGCGGCACCACTAACACCGCCTGCTGCCCTGTGCCTCGCGCCATGGCTGTGTCTCACATGCTGACTGTACTCTCTTCTCAGACCCTTCTCTGCCCCTCCCCCCCAGTGTTCTGTCCCCTCCCCCCCAATGTTCTGTCCCCTCCCCCCCAGTGTTCTGTCCCCTCCCCCCCCAGTGTTCTGTCCCCTCCCCCCCCAATGTTCTGTCCCCCTCCCCCCCAATGTTCTGTCCCCTCCCCCCTAATGTTCTGTCCCCTCCCCCCCAATGTTCTGTCCCCTCCAACCAATGTTGTGTCCCCTCCTCCCCACTGTTCTGTCCCCTCCCACCAATGTTCTGTCCCCTCCCACCAATGTTCTGTCCCCTCCCCCCCAATGTTCTGTCCCTTCCAACCAATGTTCTGTCCCCTCCCCCCCAGTGTTCTGTCCCCTCCCACCAATGGTCTGTCCCCTCCCACCAATGTTCTGTCCCCTCCACCCCAATGTTCTGTCCCCTCCAACCAATGTTCTGTCCCCTCCAACCAATGTTCTGTCCCCTCCTCCCCACTGTTCTGTCCCCTCCCACCAATGTTCTGTCCCCTCCCACCTAATGTTCTGTCCCCTCCTCCCCAGTGTTCTGTCCCCTCCCCCCCAATGTTCTGTCCCCTCCCCCCAATGTTCTGTCCCCCTCCCCCCCAATGTTCTGTCCCCTCCCCCCCAATGTTCTGTCCCCTCCCCCCCAATGTTCTGTCCCCTCCAACCAATGTTCTGTCCCCTCCTCCCCACTGTTCTGTCCCCCCCCCCAATGTTCTGTCCCCTCCCCCCCCAATGTTCTGTCCCCTCCCCCCCAATGTTCTGTCCCTTCCAACCAATGTTCTGTCCCCTCCCCCCAGTGTTCTGTCCCCTCCCACCAATGTTCTGTCCCCTCCCACCAATGTTCTGTCCCCTCCCACCAATGTTCTGTCCCCTCCCACCAATGTTCTGTCCCCTCCCTCCCACCAATGTTCTGTCCCCTCCACCCCAATGTTCTGTCCCCTCCAACCAATGTTCTGTCCCCTCCTCCCCACTGTTCTGTCCCCTCCCACCAATGTTCTGTCCCCTCCCACCAATGTTCTGTCCCCTCCTCCCCAGTGTTCTGTCCCCTCCCCCCCAATGTTCTGTCCCCTCCCCCCAATGTTCTGTCCCCTCCCCCCCAGTGTTCTGTCCCCTCCCCCCCCAATGTTCTGTCCCCTCCCCCCCAATGTTCTGTCCCCTCCAACCAATGTTCTGTCCCCTCCTCCCCACTGTTCTGTCCCCTCCCCCCCAATGTTCTGTCCCCTCCCCCCCCAATGTTCTGTCCCCTCCCCCCCAATGTTCTGTCCCTTCCAACCAATGTTCTGTCCCCTCCCCCCAGTGTTCTGTCCCCTCCCACCAATGGTCTGTCCCCTCCCACCAATGTTCTGTCCCCTCCACCCCAATGTTCTGTCCCCTCCCACCAATGTTCTGTCCCCTCCCACCAATGTTCTGTCCCCTCCCACCAATGTTCTGTCCCCTCCCACCAATGTTCTGTCCCCTCCCTCCCACCAATGTTCTGTCCCCTCCCACCAATGTTCTGTCCCCTCCCCCCCCCAATGTTCTGTCCCCTCCCACCAATGTTCTGTCCCCTCCCCCCAATGTTTTGTGCCCCCCCCCCCCAATGTTCTGTCCCCTCCCCCCAATGTTTTGTCCCCTCCCCCCAATGTTCTGTCCCCTCCCCCCCCAATGTTCTGTCCCCTCCCCCCAATGTTTTGTCCCCTCCCACCAATGCTCTGTCCCTTCTCACCAATACACCTCTTACCTCCCGCCTTCTCCATCTCTGGGACACAAAACCTAAAGGCGGGGGAGGGGACCGGGCAGCAGGATGGTGAGCGGGGGGGCGGAGTCTGTTCAGGATGGAGCGCATGTCGAGCTGAGCGACCTTCCGCACCTACAACCAATCACACAAAGATCGAGTAAAATCAGGAGGTTCATACAATGTATAGAAGGGGTCCCCTCCCCCCCCCGGGCGGATAATGGGCAGCCTGCGCAGAGGGAGGTGGGCAGCGACCGCGGACCCGACAGGATTATCACAGAGCGCGGTTTCTGCTCACCTCCTGCTGTGCGGCTGTGTCACTGACCCCGTGTGTCTTCTACAGTCCCCTTTATATCACAGCCCCCATCACAGTGCCCCCTAAAATCACAGCCCCCCCATCACAGTGCCCCTAAAATCACAGCCTCCCCCCGTAACAGTGCCCCTAAAAAATCACAACCCTCCTGTGACAGTGCCCCTTGTATTCTCAGCCCCCTGTCACAGTGCCCCTAAAATCACAGCCCCCCCCCGTAACAGTGCGCCTAAAAAAAGTGACAGTGCCCCTTGTATTCACAGCCCCCCTGTTACACTGCCCCTAAAATCACAGCCCCCATCACAGTGCCCCTACAATCACAGCCCCCCGTCACAGTGTGCTTAAAATCACAGCCCCCCCATCATGGTGCCCCTAAAATCACAGCCTCCTCTGTCAAAGTGCCCCTAAAATCACAGCCCACCTGTCACAGTGCCCCTAAAAAAGTCACAGTGCCCCTGTCACACTGTCCCTACAATCACAAGCCCCTGTCACAGTTCCCCTTAAAATCACAGCCCCTGTAACAGTGCCCCTTGTATTCTCAGCCCCCAGTCACAATGCCCCTACAATGCTTAAAATCACAGCCCCCCCCCCCATCATGGTGCCCCCTACAATCACAGCCCCCCCCGTCACAGTGTGCTTAAAATCACAGCCCCTCCATTATGGAGCCCCCTAAAATCACAGCCCACCCGTCAAAGTGCCCCTAAAAAAGTCACAGTGCCTGTACAATCACAGCCCCCCCCGTCACAGTACCCCTAAAATCACCACCCACTATCACAGTGCCCCTAAAATCACAGCCCCCCTGTCACAGTGCGCCCAAAATCACCAACCCCCTATCACAGTACCCCTAAAATCACAGCCCCCCTGTCACAGTGCGCCCAAAATCACAGCCGCCCTGTCAGTGCCCCTACAATCACAGCACCCCCCGTCACAGTGCCCCTAAAATCACAGCCCCCCGTCACAGTGCCCCTTAAAATCACAGCCCCCCGTCACAGTGCCCCTAAAATCACAGCCCCCCGTCACAGTGCCCCTTAAAATCACAGCCCCCCGTCACAGTGCCCCTAAAGTCACAGCCCCCCCTGTGACAGTGCCCCTTGTAATCACAGCCCCCCGTCACAGTGCCCCTAAAATCACAACCCTCCTGTGACAGTGCCCCTAAAATCACAGCCCCCCCCGTCACAGTGCCCCTAAAATCACAGCCCCCATCACAGTTTGCTTAAAATCGCAGCCCCCCCATTACAGTGCCCCTAAAATCACAGCCCCCCCCGTAACAGTGCCCCTAAAAAAAGTTACAGTGCCCCTAAAACCACAGCCCCCCCTGTGACAGTGCCCCTTGTATTCACAGCCCCTCATCACAGTGCCCCAAAAATCACAGCCCCTCATCACAGTGCCCCAAAAATCACAGCCCCCCTGTCACACTGCCCCTAAAATCACAGACCCCCCGTCACAGTGCCCCTAACATCACAGAGACAGACTCTGTGAATATCCAGTCCGCAGAGCGGAGGGGTGACTCCATGCGTGTAGGGGGCGTGTCTGTATATTACTTTTCATCTTGACCCCTCCCCCCAATCCCATATAATCAGAATAGTCACCCCTCTGAAAAGCGATTCCATGTTCAGATCACTTTTCAGAGGTGTTTGCCGGGCAGTGAGGAGGCGACATGTCACTTCCTCACCGCCTATTTTAAACCCACTAAAGGCGGCATTACCGCCGCCGCCGCAACCACGCGCATCGCGAGCCTTACCGCCGCCACACCATGACCCCCCCCCCCCAACCTCGTGTCACAGAGCCCGGGGATATTAATGACAATAAGAAGACAAGTAATAACAATGATAATATTATAGAATTAATAACGTCACTAATCATAGAATTAATAAAGACAATCATATAATAAACAATAAAAGATAATATAATAACGATGATAATAATATAAATAATGATGACGATAATATTTATAAATAATAATAGATAATATTATAACGATGATAATTTAAATAATGACGATAAAATAATTAATAACGACGATAATATTTGAAAAATAACGACGATAATATAATAACGTTGACAATAATATAAATAATGACAATGATAATTAATAAGGACAATAATATTATAAATAATAATAGATAATATAAATTCCGATGATGATAATAAAATAATTAATAATGACGATAATATTATAAATAATAAGGATTACGGATGAAACATAAATAATAATGATGATGATATCAATAATAATACAAATAATGATAGAAAATATGAAAATATTATTATTATCGTCATCTCTGTAATGATGATTATTAATAACAAAATATCCAAATCTCATTTTTTTTTTTTTTTAAGTATAAAAATAATAATAAATGAATAATCCTCATTTTAAAAATAAGATGAATATTTCTGACGATGATTTGGAATAATTGTAGAAGAAAAACCAATATATTGATGATTATAAAATTAATAATAATAGACAATATTACCATGGTAACGGATAAAATGAAAGCCCCTCCCCTCTGAAGAATCGGCTCCGCGCGGCCTCCCCGCGTCTCCCCTCCGCCGGCCACCCGGGGGCGCCGCTCCCCCCGCCTTCCCCCCCTCCCCCACCGGGATCCTTTGTCTCTCCTCACCCGTCACTTCCGGTACCGGGCGGAGCTCTATGCTAATTACCGGAAGGACTGTCTAGTGATCGCACAGTAAGTGCTGCCTCTAGTGGCGCCGGAGATCAGTGCAGTCCGTGAAATGTCACCAGAGAATTCTACTGACTGACTGCAGAGAGAGACATTTCATTCTACTAATATTATTATTATTATTATTATTATTATGTGTATTCATATTTACAATGATAATTAATATTAAAAATATTATTACAAATAATACAATTAATAATATTATATTAAAATAAATAAATAATAAAATGTTATCGTATTATTATTATACAAATAAAAAATATAGAATCATGTTTGAACAATAATTAATACAAAATATATAATAATAGAACTAATAATAATAAATGATGATCTGATTTGATAATACAAATAGAAAATATATATATATATATATATATATATATATATATATATATATATATATATATTTCTATCTGACCCATATAATGATCTTGGTCTGTAATCGATTTTAATTGCCCCCCCCATGATAAATATTATTATAAATATTATTATAAATAATAATATCATTAATAATATTATATTAAAATAAAATAATAAAACATATTTTATTGTATTATTATTATTATTATACAAATAAAAAAATATAGTATCGAGTTTATATATAATAATAAAACTAAGAGTAATGAATTATGATCCGTAAAAAGCCTGAATTCACAAAGATCTCAAATAAGGACGTGGCCCCTTTAAGACAAATCGTCAGTTATAACTGACTGAAGCACAGAGAAAAACAAACATTCTGTTACCATGGTAACATGACCTGCTGTGATGTCACAGCTGCAGCTGGTAAAAAGCCTGAATTCACAAAGCTCACAAATAAGGACGTGGCCCCTTTAAGACAAATCGTCAGTTATAACTGGCTGAAGCACAGAGAAAAACAAACATTCTGTCACCATGGTAACATGACCTGCTGTGATGTCACAGCCTCAGCTGATAAATAGCAGTGCAGGGGGAGGAGCTGTCACTTGACATTAGGTCTTGACAGCAGAAGCATCTCTCTTGCAGAGCTCCTGACTGATTTATTCGCATTTCATCACATTATCTCCAGTGATTGGAATTGAGAGTCGATTGATTGATTGGCATTAATTGTCTGATCGTCTATTACTAGTAATTGACATTTCCTGTCAGTTATTTTCTACAAGCAAAAATGAGGAACAGAATCCTCGTCTTTTTTTTTGTTCTGTTGGTTCGTTTGCAACTACACAGAAAAAATATCGTCATACATTCCCCAGAGGTCCACCACATGGATCAGGAGGGGCCCTCACATGTCATCGGAGGGCCCCCAGTCGAGGGGATTGTGGAAACAACACCGCAGCCAGCAGAGATTCCGCTGATTTTTAGAATCCTTTACCCATGGGCTGTACCTAGAGCCGTCGTCAGAAGGGCCCCAGAGACCAGCATGAAGGAGGAGGGGCCCAGAACCGTCATCGGGGGGTCCCCAGAGTCCCGCTGCCGCATGAAGGAGGAGGGGCCCAGAACCGTCATCGGGGGGTCCCCAGAGTCCCGCTGCCGCATGGAGGAGGAGGACATGAGGGGGATGGAGCAGCCAGTGGAGGAAACAGTGAGAGGAATGGAAAATGACCGCCCAGAACCCATCAGCTGGATTTCATTCCTGACCCGTCCTCCATTCTGGTTTAGTTTGGCGCTCCTGATCTGCGTTCTCATTCTGAATTACGTCCAGCGCCAAAATTACCTGGCCAGAACATTAGGATACTACTTTATGTTCCTGCAGCTGAGCGGATCAATTTATCTACTGATCGATCTCTGGAACAGCATGGGGCCAGCCTTTGAGAACCCAGTCCAAGAACCCATCAGCCGGTCTTCATTCCTGACCCGCACTCCATTCTGGTTTAGCTGGGCAGTCCTGATATGTGTTCCAATTCTGAAGTACGTCCTGTGCCGAAATTACCTGACCAGAATATTAGCACGCTATTTGGCGTTCCTGCAGCTGAGTGCATACATTTATCTACTGATCGATAACTGGAACAGCAATGGAATATTTTTTGAGAACTTAATCTTAGAACGCATCAACTGGTTTTCATTCCCGGCCCGCAACCCATTCTGGTTTAACTGGGCAGTCCTGATATGTGTTCAGATTCTGAAGTACGTCCTGCGCCGAAATGACCAGGCCAGAGTATTAGGACGCTATTTGACCTTCCTGCAGCTGAGTGCATTAAGTTATCTACTGATCGATATCTGGAGCAGCAGGGGGACATCCTATGAGAACCTAATCCAAGAACTCATCAGCTGGTTTTCATTCACATCCTATGAGAACCTAATCCAAGAACTCGACAGCTGGTTTGTATTCCTGACCAGCACTCCGTTCGTGTACGTCCTGCACGAAAATCACCTGGCCATAATATTAGGACGCTATTTGATGTTCCTGCATCTGTGTGGGTTCATTTATCTAGTGATCGAAATATGTAACAACAGGGGGACATCCTTTGGGAACCTAATCCTAGAACTCAGCTTGGTTTCATTCCTGACCCGCACTCCATTCGGGTTTAGTTGGGCAATCCTGATATGTATTCCGATTCTGAAGTACATCCTGCGCCGAAATGACCAGACCAGACTATTAGGACGCTATTTGACGTTCCTGCAGCTGAGTGCACTCATTTATCTACTGATCGATATCTGGAGCAGCAGGGGGACATCCTATGAGAACTTAATCCAAGGACTCAACAGCTGGTTTTCTATCACATCCTATGAGAACCTAATCCAAGAACCCATCAGCTGGTTTTCATTCACATCCTTTGAGAACCTAATCCAAGAACCCATCAGATGTTTTTTATTCCTGGCCCGTCCTCCATTCTGGTTTAGTTTGGTGCTCCTGATCTGTGTTCTCATTCTGAAGTACGTCCTGCACCAAAATCGCCTGCCCATAATATTAGGACGCTATTTGATGCTCATGCATCTGTGTAGGTTCATTTATCTAGCGATCGGTATCTGGAACAAGAGGGGGACATCCTTTGAGAACTTAGAACCCATCAACTGGTTTTCATTTTCGACCCGCACTCCATTCTGGTTTAGCTGGGCAGTCCTGATATGTGTTCCGATTCTGAAGTACATCCTGTGCCTAAATTACGAGGCCAGAACCTTAGCACGCTATTTGACGTTCGTGCAGCTGAATGCATTACTTTATCTACTGATCGATATCTGGAACAGCAGAGGAACATTCTATGAGAACTTAATCTCAGAACCCATCAACTGGTTTTCATTCCTGACCCGCATTCCATTCTGGTTTAGCTGGGCAGTCCTGATATGTGTTCCGATTCTGAAGTACGTCCTGCGCCAAAATTACCGGGCCAGAGTATTAGGACGCTATTTGACGTTCGTGCAGCTGAATGTATTAATTTATCTACTGATGGATATCTGGACCAGCAGGGGGACATCCTATGAGAACCTAATCCAAGAACTCATCAGCTGTTTTTCATTCCTGACCCGCACTCCAATCGTGTACGTCCTGCACCAAAATCACCTGTCCAGAATATTAGGACGCTATTTGATGATCCTGCATCTGGGTGAGTTCATTTATCTAGTGATCGGTATCTGGAACAACAGGGGGACATCCTTTGAGAATCTAATCCTAGAACTCCTCAGCTTGGTTTCATTCCTGACCCGCACACCATCGTGGTTTAACTGGCTAGGTCTGATCTGTGTTTTCATTCTGAAGCGCATCCTGCACCAAAATGACCTGGCCACAATATTAGGACACCATTTGACGTTCCTGCAGCTGTACGGATTCATTTATCTACTGATCGATGTCTGGAACAGCAGGGGGGCATTCTTTGAGAACTTAATCTCAGAACCCATCAACTGGTTTTCATTCCCGACCCGCACTCCATTCTGGTTTAGCTGGGCACTCCTGATATGTGTTCCGATTCTGAAGTACGTCCTGCGCCGAAATTACCGGGCCAGAGTATTAGGACGCTATTTGACGTTCCTGCAGCTGAGTGCATTAATTCATCTACTGATCGATATCTGGAGCAGCAGGGGGACATCCTATGAGAACCTAATCCAAGAACTCATCAGCTGGTTTTCATTCACATCCTATGAGAACCTAATCCAAGAACTCAACAGCTGGTTTTTATTCCTGACCCGCCCTCCATTTGTGTTTAGTTTGGTGCTCCTGATCTGTGTTCTCATTCTGAAGTACGTCCTGCACCAAAATCGCCTGGCCAGAGTATTAGGATGCTATTTGATGTTCCTGCATCTGTGTGGGTTCATTTATCTAGTGATCGGTATCTGGAACAACAGGGGGACATCCTTTGAGAACCTAATCCTAGAACAACTCATCAGCTTGGTTTCATTCCTGACCCATCCTCCATTCTGGTTTAGCTGGGCACTCCTGATCTGTATTCTGATGCTGAAGTACGTCCTGCGCCAAAATGACCTGGCCAGAATATTAGGACACTATTTGACGTTCCTGCAGCTCAGCGGATCAATTTATCTACTGATCGATATCTGGAACAGATGGGGACCAGGCTTCGAGGACAGAATCCTAGAACACATCCACTGGTTATCACTTCTGACCTTGACTCTATCCTTGCATAGCTTGACACTCCTGATATGCCTTCCGATTATGAGCCGCGTCCTGAGCGAAGATGACCAGGACAGAGCATTAGAACGCTGGGCGATATTCCTGCAGATGTGTGGATTCATTTATCCATTGATCTATATCTGGAACAGACGGGGGCTCATGGGCTTGATTTCACTCCTGACCCGTCCTTCAGTCTTGCTTAGTTTGGCAGTCCTGATATGTTTTCTGATTTTGAAGCACATCCTACGCCAAAATTACCTGGCCACAATATTAGCACACTATTTGATGTTGCCGGAGCTGTGTGCATTCATTTATCTACTGATCAATATCTGGAACAGCATGGGGACATCCTTTGAGAATGTAATCCTAAAAATCATCAGCTGGATTTCATTCCTGCCCCGCACTCCATTCTGGTTTAGCTGGGCACTCCTGATCTGTGTTCTCATTCTGAAGTACATCCTGCGCCAAAATTACCGGGCCAGAACATTAGGACGCTGTTTGATGTTCCTGGAGCTGTGTGCATTCATTTATCAACTGATCAATATCTGGAAAATATTCTTTCAGGACCTAATCCCAGAACAAATCAGCTGGATTCCATTCCTGGCTTCCATTCCATCAGGGTTTAGACGCCCAGTCCTGACGTGTATTCTCATGCTGAAGCACATCCTGAGCCGAAATAACCTGGTAACAATATTAGGACTCTATTTGATTTTCTTGGAGCTGAGGCAATTAATTTATCTACTGATCAATATCTGGAACAGCAGGGGGACTTCCTTCGAGAACCTAACACTAGAACCCATCAGCGTCCTGCACCAAAATTACCTGCACATACTAGTAGAGTATTATTTCCAGACCAGGCGGCTGCGTGGATTCATTTATCGACTGTTCTATGCCTGGAACAGACTGTGGCCAGCCTTCGTAAGCATAATCCTATTCCTGCTAATAAATTCTGGTGATTGGTACCAATGGGTGGTCACCGGGGTCTGGTCAGTCTGGTCCAAGGGGTGTGTGGCATTAGAGAACACAGTCCAACCCGTACTTATAAATATTGTTACTGAGCACCGGTCAGAATGCTTTCTGGGGCTTATCACCGTGCTGGTGGTACTGCTCCTAATATATTTCAAGCCGTTCTACCGACTGTTCCGACCAACAAGTAGCAACATCACCCCACTAATGAGTGACGCCAATCTACCAGCAAGTGAAAATGCAGAGAGCGCCATGGAGGAGGCACATCCTTGGAGTGATGAGATCCTTCCAACCACCCCAGCAATGGATTCCGGCCTTAGGTCAAGAGGGAGCACAGTTATTGTCCATCCCAGCGGCGCACTTCATAGGAAAAATGTGAACAGAACTATGGAAGAGACTGACGTTCCCCTTCCCAGCGTCACACCTCCTCAAGCTTTCCTTTGGGCTAGCCTAAGCCAGCATATAGATAAGCTTGAATCAGAAATGGTGATCGGGCACAGGGATATATTCCCACAAAAGAGTGACATCATCCCACAGAGCGATGTCATCATTCCACCAACAAGAAAAAATGCAGTGAGCGCCATGGAGGAGACCCATCCAACCACCCCAGAAATGGATTCCGGTCTTAGTCCACAATGGAGAACAGTTCTTGTCCATCCCAGTGCCGCACGTCGTAGGAATAATGTGGACAGCTCTATGGAAGAGACTGACGTTCCCGTTCCCAGTGTCACACCTCCCCGAGTTTCCCTTCGTGCTAAGCTAAGCCAGCGTATAGGGAAGCTCAAATCAAAAATGGTGATCGGAAAGAGGAATATCTTCCCACGAAAGGATGACATCACCCCATCCAGTGATGTCATCATTCCACCAACAAGCAAAAATTCAACGAGCGCCATGGAGGAGACTGACGTTTCCGTTCCCAGCGTCACACCTCCTCGGGATCACAGCAACATCACCCCACAGAATGGTGGTCTCCTCTCATTACCGAGTTCCCTTATGTCACCAGTGACTGATGACATCAATATGCTATTGGATTCCAGCATTAGTCAACAAAGGGCAACACTGGCTGTTGTTCCCAATGTGGAAACTCGTAATAATCAGACCCGTCTTCACCTACGGAAATTATTCCGGCTAGTGAAGAAGCGCAAACCAACCAAGGAGGACCGCCAAGAGTCTTAAAGCCTTTACTTTTCATAGCGCTCCAGCGCTATGGTGTCCCGGAGCCACTGTCAGCTTTGGCCAGGTGGCTTCCAGGTACCAATCTCCGCCCGATTTAATCGGCCGGACCAACATGACGTCACTCCCGCGATGGCGTGGGAGTTCAGATATCTCGGCATTGCCGGAGTTCTGTGTTAAGCTGCGTGGGCGCAGTTATTTAGTTATTAAATTATATGCAATGTTATTATAGTGTGTTATTGTAGTGCAGTGTTATAATAGTGTCTTATAAAGAGCAGAGGGGGTACAGAGGTGGGGGTAGAAGAGCAGTAGGTACAGAGGTGGGGGCAGAAGAACAGGGGGTACAGAGCCTTTCAAACGCATAAAATACTTTCATTATTCAGATGTCCCAGAATTCAACTTCGTCAACGATTGATGGGGACATTTGCTGAACGCCATCAAGGAATCGGGATCAGCCCAGGTTCAGTCTAAAACAAAAACCTGGGTCCTATATTTCAAATGAAACACAATAGTGGTAAAACCAAACAGACAAAAATGCTAATCTTACCAAGATTGTAAGTGACAGAAATCCGCTGCAGTGGCCCGCTTGTGCTGGTTGGGGGGCCAGTGCAGAAGGGGCCACTGCAGTGGATTTCTCCAGGTCAACCCCTGAGTCTTCACTTGTCACTTACAATTTTGGTAAGATTGGCAGCGACTTTGTCTGTTTGGCTTTACCATTATTTTGTTTCATTTGAAATATTTGACGCATGTTTTTGTTTTGGTCATAGTGTTTTGTTTTTGAAAGAGTATGTTTATGAGGCCTGTGTTGGACCAGCTATAAGAGGAGGTTGGAGGCCGGTATGTTTATGAGGCGAGTGTTCGACCGGCTATGAGGGGAGGGTTCATAGCGGTATGTTTTTTGAGGTGTATGTTGGACCGGCTTTGAGGAGAGGTTGGAGGCCGGTACCTTTTTGAGGCGTGTTTTGGACTGGCTATAATGGGAGGTTGTAGGCTGGTATGTTTTTGAGATGTTTGTTGGACCGGCTATAAGGAGAGGTTGGAGGCCGGGATCTTTTTGAGACATGTGTTGGACCAGCTATGAGGAGAGGTTGGAGGCCGGTATGTTTTTGAGACGTCTGTTGGATCAGCTATGAGGAGAGGTTGGAGGCGGTATATTTTTAAGGTGTGTGTTGGACCAGCTACGAGGAGAGGTTGGAGGCCGGTATGTTTTTGAGGCGTGTTTTGGACTTGCTATGATGAGAGGTTGGAGGCCGGTATCTTTTTGAGACGTGTGTTGGACCAGCTACGAGGAGAGGTTGGAGGCTGGTATGTTTTTAAGGTGTGTGTTGGACCGGCTATGGGGAGGTTGGAGGCCGGTATGGGAGGAGTCTTTCCAGTTTTCTTTGCTGGAGAAATGAGAACTCTTCCCACCAGTGAGGTCCTTCATGGAGAAGTCCAAGGCCTCACTCACACGGGGTGTATGAATCTGTACCCTGTGTGGGGGCTGCACTTACCCCAAAAAGGACATCCACGTGGGTGCAGTTGCGCGGACGCACCCTGGGTGCGTTCGGGGCCGTGCACCGGCACCCACACAGATATCACATTGGGAACAGCCGCTGCACCCCAGATGACAGCAATGGGACTTTCTAAATGGGATGCTGGGAACACATAATGGAATATTTACCTCCATTGTGTTGCCAATTTGGGGACCACTGTACCCCTCTTTATTGTTATTTGGGGTGTTTTATTATAGGAGTGTTATAGATTGTAGATTAGGAGAAGTTTGGATTTCTTCTGGAGGAGTTTTGAACGGACATAACTGATGTACCCCGCTCAGCGGGGGCGGGCCTTCGAGAACAGAGGCCTCATATGGGCAGCACAGAGGCTTAGTGGTGAGCCTTGCAGCACTGGGATCCTTGGTTCAAATCCTGACCAGGACACTATCTGCATGGAGTTTGCATGTTCTCCCTGTGATTGCGTGGGTTTCCTGCGGGTTCTCCGGTTTCCTCCCACCCAATTAAAGACATGCTACTCTCTCTCTTTCCTTTATCTTTCTTTCCTTCCCTCTCTCTCTCTCTCTCTCTCTCTTTCTTTCCATCATCTCTGATTTCTATTGGACATCACTAATGTACCCCCCTTAGCGGGGCGGACCTTTTAGAACTGAGGCCGTATATGGGCAGCACAGCTTAGTGGTTAGCACTTCTGCCTTGCAGCACTGGGGTCCTTGGTTCAAATCCTGACCAGGACACTATCTGCATGGAGTTTGCATGTTCTCCCTGTGCTTGCATGGGTTTCCTCCGGGTTCTCCGGTTTCCTCCCATACTACATGCTACTTTTTGCGTTGGTGGTGCAGTGGTGAGCACAGCTGCTTTCTAAGCAGATGACCCGGGTTCGATTCCCGGCCAACGTAGTCGCCAAAATGGCTTCCTCACCTTCTAAGTGTATTGAGTCCCCGGGGGGGGGAGTGTTATACAGATTAAGTGTTGAGTATATATGAGAAAGGAAAGAGATTTGTGGGACTTTATATGAAGCTCACTACTAAATGAGACCAACAAATGAGCAGAATAATATTTCTTGGGGGAGGTATTTCTGGGGGAGGTTTTTTTCAGGGGAGGTATTTCTGGGAGGAGGTATTTCTCAGGGGAGGTATTTCTGGGGGAGGTATTTCTCAGGGAGGTATTTCTGGGGGGAGGTATTTCTCAGGGGAGGTATTTCTGGGGGGGAGGGACACCTCAGATACAGAATACAGATACCCAGACAACACCCCCTAAATACACCGGTATCATGCAGGGGCCAGAGAGAGGACGGCTTACACATCTCCAGGATCGGGGGGAGGAGTCATCTTCAGGGATGATATAGAGGAGGCGGGAACTTTCTTCTTCAGAGGAGCTCCGCCCATCGATGGATCCGAGTCCCCAGAACAGTCACAAGGACGCCGGTACAACGCTCACTGCGCTCCCAACTGACCTGAATTTCAATGTCCAGGGTCATCACATGTGCATCACCATGGCAACCGCAGGTCAGGCAGAGCCTAAGATTGCGGCTTCCTTGTAAAGGAGAGGAGGGGTCAGTTCTGCTTTCATTCTGAACTCCAGGAAAGAATGAAATGTAAACAGAGAGCTCCCCTCCCCCCAACCCCCTCCCCTCCACCCGACCCCTCCTTCTCTCCATCCCTGACTCCTCCCCTCCATCCCTGACTCCTCCCCTCCATCTCACTCACCGCTCATTTCCTGCCCTGATTCATGAAGTAAACAGAAGAGAAGAGGATGGTCATGTGACCACAGGCAGTGATGAGGACACCTGAGAGAGGACCCCAGGAAGTAAACAGAAGAGGAGAGGATGTAGGGTTGCCACCTTTTCATCAAGCCAAACCCGAAAACTTTCATGGCGCAAGGCAATTTTTTTTGTAGGATTGTAAAATACCTGGTACACCGTTTGGGTGGGATTTAAAGGGGCTTGATTAAATACAACTAAAGCATTTGTGTACCCATAAAATATGATTTAATTAATAAAAGTTAAAATATGAAACTAGCCTACGGTGTCAGTAGGGCAGTGGATGGTGTCAGTAGGGCAGTGGACAGTGTCAGTAGGGCAGTGTACAGTGTCAGTAGGGCAGTGGACGGTGTCAGTAGGGCAGAGGACGGTGTCAGTAGGGCAGAGGACGGTGTCAGTAGGGCAGAGGACGGTGTCAGTAGGGCAGAGGACGGTGTCAGTAGGGCAGAGGACGGTGTCAGTAGGTCAGAAGACGGTGTCAGTAGGGCAGAAGACGGTGTCAGTAGGGCAGAAGACGGTGTCAGTAGGGCAGAAGACGGTGTCAGTAGGGCAGAGGATGGT
Source organism: Rana kukunoris (assembly GCA_029574335.1). NCBI lineage: Eukaryota > Metazoa > Chordata > Amphibia > Anura > Ranidae > Rana > Rana kukunoris. The sequence goes on along the minus strand of JAJQKJ010002045.1, from coordinate 62,009 downwards.
GTCAGTAGGGCAGTGGACGGTGTCAGTAGGGCAGTGGACGGTGTCAGTAGGGCAGTGGATGTGTCAGTAGGGCAGTGGATGTGTCAGTAGGGCAGAGGACAGTGTCAGTAGGGCAGTGGACGGTGTCAGTAGGTCAGAGGACGGTGTCAGTAGGGCAGAAGACAGTGTCAGTAGGGCAGTGGATGGTGTCAGTAGGGCAGTGGACGGTGTCAGTAGGGCAGAGGACGGTGTCAGTAGGGCAGTGTACAGTGTCAGTAGGGCAGAGGACGGTGTCAGTAGGGCAGTGTACAGTGTCAGTAGGGCAGAGGACGGTGTCAGTAGGGCAGAGAGCGGTGTCAGTAGGTCAGAGGACGGTGTCAGTAGGGCAGAAGACGGTGTCAGTAGGGCAGTGGACGGTGTCAGTAGGGCAGTGGGCGGTGTCAGTAGGGCAGTGGACGGTGTCAGTAGGGCAGTGGACGTGTCAGTAGGGCAGAGGACAGTGTCAGTAGGGCAGTGGACGGTGTCAGTAGGTCAGAGGACGGTGTCAGTAGGGCAGAAGACGGTGTCAGTAGGGCAGTGGACGGTGTCAGTAGGGCAGTGGACGGTGTCAGTAGGGCAGAGGACGGTGTCAGTAGGGCAGTGGACGGTGTCAGTAGGGCAGTGGACGGTGTCAGTAGGGCAGTGGATGTGTCAGTAGGGCAGAGGACAGTGTCAGTAGGGCAGTGGACGGTGTCAGTAGGTCAGAGGACGGTGTCAGTAGGGCAGAAGACAGTGTCAGTAGGGCAGTGGACGGTGTCAGTAGGGCAGTGGACGGTGTCAGTAGGGCAGAGGACGGTGTCAGTAGGGCAGTGTACAGTGTCAGTAGGGCAGAGGACGGTGTCAGTAGGGCAGTGTACAGTGTCAGTAGGGCAGAAGACGGTGTCAGTAGGGCAGTGGATGGTGTCAGTAGGGCAGTGGACGGTGTCAGTAGGGCAGTGGACGGTGTCAGTAGGGCAGAGGACAGTGTCAGTAGGGCAGTGGACGGTGTCAGTAGGTCAGAGGACGGTGTCAGTAGGGCAGAAGACGGTGTCAGTAGGGCAGTGGACGGTGTCAGTAGGGCAGTGGACGGTGTCAGTAGGGCAGAGGACGGTGTCAGTAGGGCAGTGGACGGTGTCAGTAGGGCAGTGGACGGTGTCAGTAGGGCAGTGGACGGTGTCAGTAGGGCAGTGGATGTGTCAGTAGGGCAGAGGACAGTGTCAGTAGGGCAGTGGACGGTGTCAGTAGGTCAGAGGACGGTGTCAGTAGGGCAGAAGACAGTGTCAGTAGGGCAGTGGATGGTGTCAGTAGGGCAGTGGACGGTGTCAGTAGGGCAGAGAACGGTGTCAGTAGGGCAGTGTACAGTGTCAGTAGGGCAGAGGACGGTGTCAGTAGGGCAGTGTACAGTGTCAGTAGGGCAGTGGACGGTGTCAGTAGGGCAGAGGACGGTGTCAGTAGGGCAGAGAGCGGTGTCAGTAGGGCAGAGGACGGTGTCAGTAGGGCAGAAGACGGTGTCAGTAGGGCAGTGGACGGTGTCAGTAGGGCAGTGGACGGTGTCAGTAGGGCAGTGGACGTGTCAGTAGGGCAGAGGACAGTGTCAGTAGGGCAGTGGACGGTGTCAGTAGGTCAGAGGACGGTGTCAGTAGGGCAGAAGACGGTGTCAGTAGGGCAGTGGACGGTGTCAGTAGGGCAGTGGACAGTGTCAGTAGGGCAGAGGACGGTGTCAGTAGGGCAGAGGACGGTGTCAGTAGGGCAGAGGACGGTGTCAGTAAGGCAGAGGATGGTGTCAGTAGGGCAGTGGATGGTGTCAGTAGGGCAGAGGATGGTGTCAGTAGGGCAGTGGACGGTGTCAGTAGGGCAGTGGACGGTGTCAGTAGGGCAGTGGACAGTGTCAGTAGGGCAGTGTACCTCCCTCCAAAAACCTGAATCAGCTCTACTGAACCCAAGACCATACAAACTGTTCACAAAGTGGCACTGTGTATTCTACAAACAATTCAAAAGCAATCCACAGGCACCCCACAAAGAGAAGAAAATAAATTAAATATCAGACAGTTCCTGTGCCCCCCAATAGAGACCTCCATTACAGCAAGACAAAAAAAACGTACCTTCCAGGAGCCGTTGCAAAGATGTGTGTGAACCTGTTAGGGGGCGCCGTAGCCTGTAATATCATGCTTTCTCCTGCAGAAGCGTCCCCGGTTGCTAGGACACCAGTGGCCCTCCATTCACTGTCTCTGGTGGCATCGGTGCCGGCGGCTGGGTGGGGAAGAGAGCGCTCAGACAGTGCAGAGTGACCCGGCTGCAGGACATTAGCCCCGCTGGAGCGGGGAGAAGAAAGGGGGGTTTGCGTGCTGTTTGAGGGTAGCTGACAGAGGGGGGTAGCTGACAGAGGAGGGGGGTGGATGATAGAGGAGGGGGGGTAGCTGACAGAGGGGAGGGGGTAACTGACAGAGGGGGTGACTGACAGAAGGGGGCTGACAGAGGAGGGGGTTTCTGACAGAGAGAGGGGCTGACAGAGGAGGGGGTTGCTGACAGGAGGGTTGCTGACAGAAAGAATGGATGATGGGGGGTTGCTGATAAAGATGGGGCTAACAGGGGGGGGGCTGATAGAGGGGGGGTTGCTGGCAGAGAGGAGGCTGATAGAGGGGGGCTGCTGACACGGAGGGTTGCTGGGCAGAGAGGCTGATATAGGGGGGCTGCTGACAGGGGGGGTTGCTGGGCAGAGAGGCTGATAGAGGGGGGCTGCTGACAGGGGGGGTTGCTGGGCAGAGAGGCTGATAGAGAGGGGCTGCTGACAGGGTGGGTTTCTGGGCAGAGAGGCTGATAGAGGGGGTCTGCTGACAGGGGGGGTTGCTGGGCAGAGAGGCTGATAGAGGGGGTCTGCTGACAGGGGGGGTTGCTGGGCAGAGAGGCTGATAGAGGGGGTCTGCTGACAGGGGGGGTTGCTGGGCAGAGAGGCTGATAGAGAGGGGATGCTGACAGGGGGTGTTGCTGGGCAGAGAGGCTGATAGAGGGTGTTTTTCCCCCCCCAATAAAAAAATTGATTGCGCAAATACCGTGCGAGAAAAATAGTTGCAATGACCGCCATTTTATTCCCTAGGGTGTCGGCTAAACAAAAAAAAGATATGTTTGGGGGTTCTGATTAATTTTCTAGCAAAACCATTTAGATTTTTACATGAAGGAGAAAAGTGCCAGAATAGGCGCGGTGGAGAAGGGTTTTAAAAAAAGGAACGAAATACAAAACGGCGAGAAAACGTCCAGCGATGGGTACAAAGTAAAAGTGATGACAAGCGAAGGTAGGGGGCGGTATTGGTCCCCCAGTTGAAGTCCAATAGGACGGGTTTCTATACTTGCTGCCTATACTGCCCCCTACCTTCGCTTGTGATCGCTTTTACTTTGTACCCATCGCTGGACGTTTGCTCGCTGTTTTTTTGTTACTTTTTTTTTTTTATTAAATCCCATTTTTGCCATTTTGATTCTATGCCATGCGGAGGCTTCTTTCTCCTTTTATACTTTACACGCTCGTCCCATCCATTTACTACCACTGGCAATCACTGTGAGGAACGATCGGACGCCATCTTGGGACGATCGTCTGAGGAAGCTGTGACACCGACACGCTTACCTGTGAGTCCCCTTCAGAGTCCTTCTAAACATCCGAGTCCCCTTCAAAGTCCTCCCTTACTTCTGAGTACCCTTTAGAGTCCTTCTATACATTTGAGTCCCCTTTAGAGTCCTTCTATACATCTGAGTCCCCTTCAGAGTCCTTCTAAACATCTGAGTCCCCTTTTATGTCAGAGTTCCCTTCAGAGTCCCCTTCAAAGTCCTCCCTTATGTCTGAGTCCCCTTCAGAGTCCTTCTATACATCCGAGTCCCCTTCAGAGTCCTTCTATACATCCGAGTCCCCTTCAGAGTCCTTCTATACATCTGAGTCCCCTTTTATGTCAGAGTTCCCTTCAGAGTCCCCTTCAAAGTCCTCCCTTATGTCTGAGTCCCCTTCAGAGTCCTTCTATACATCTGAGTCCCCTTTAGAGTCCTTCTATACATTTGAGTCCCCTTTAGAGTCCCCTCGTATGTCCAAGGCCTCCCTTATGTTTGAGTCCCCTTCAGAGTCTTTCTATACATCCAAGTCCTTCTATACATGCGAGTCCCCTTAACAGTCCTTTTATACATCTGAGTCCTCCCTTATGTCTGAGTCCTGTTCAGAGTCCTCCTTTATGTCCGAGTTCCCTTCAGAGTCCTTATATACACCTGAGTCCCCTCTTATGTCCTAGTCCCCTTCAGAGTCCTTTTATACATCTGAGTCCCCTTCAAAGTCCTCCCTTACTTCTGAGTCCTCTTCAGAGTCCTTATATACAACTGAGTCCCCTTCAGAGTCCCCTCTTATGTCCGAGTCCCCTTCAGAGTCCTTCTAAACATCTGAGTCCACTTCAGAGTCCCCGCTTATGTCCAAGTCCTCTTCAGAGTTCTTCTATACATCTGAGTCCTCTTTAGAGGCCTTCTTTATGTCTGAGTCCTGTTCTGAGTCCGCCTTTATGTCTGAGTCCCCTTTAGAGTCCTTCTATACATCCGAGTCCCCTTCAGAGCCCTTCTATACATCCAATTCCCCTTCAGAGTCATTTAAAGGGGACTAGAAGGACTCTGAAGAGGACTTAGATATATAGGAATTCTTGTGTACGCCTTTTATACATCTGAGTTCCCTTCAGAGTCCTCCCTTATGTCTGAGTTCCCTTCCTCCCTTATGTCTGAGTTCCCTTCAGAGTCCTTATATACACCCGAGTCCCGTTCACAGTCCTCCCTTATGTCTCAGTCCCTTCATAGTCCTTTGAAAGGGACTAGAAGGACTCTGGAGAGGACTCAGATGTATAGGAGTTCTTGTATACATCTGAGTCCCCTTCAGAGTCCTTCTTTATGTCTGAGTCCCCTCTTTTGTTCGAAGTCCCCTTCAGAGTCCTCACTTTTGTCTTAGTCCTCTTCAGAGTCCTTATATACACCTGAGTCCCCTTCAGAGTCCTCACTTATGTCTCAGTCCTCTTCAGAGTCCTTATATACACCTGAGTCCCCTTCAGAGTCCTTTGAAAGGGACTAGCAGGACTCTGAACAGGACTTGGATGTATAGGAGTTCTTGTGTACATCTGAGTCCCCTTCGGTGTCCTTTTATATGTCGGAGTCCCCTTCAGAATCCTACCCTACACCACAATCCTCATCAGAGTCTTCCCTTATATCAGGGTTCCATCAGAGCCCCCCCTTTACTGTTCCACCCCAACCTCATAGTTTAGTATCAGCCCTGCGGATTGCGCCCCCAGTAGGTGGAAATGAGGGGGACAGAGAAGCCGGCGTTGGATAAGATGACATTTATTTGGTCCATGCAGAGGATTTATTTTATGGGGTGTACATTTCCTTCTCAGGTCCCCCCCCCCCGCTACATAGAAAATGAAACATTCAGAGAGAAGAGGAAGGAGATCCGTTCCGTGTTCTTCCCGGATCAGAGCCAGCCGTTGTCTGTAAACACCGTCCGTAATTCCTTCTCCTCCTGTTCTGTGAGCGGGAGAAGAGGGGAGCGGCAATGTCCTCCATGATACCCAAACCACTCCATCCCCCGCTTCAGGCCGGGGATCCCGAACCTGCGGGTCACCTGAAAGGAAGAGAATTCCCCAAAGAGATGAGATTCCCTCCATCAATACAGGAGAAAATATACAAGAGAATCTCCCAACATTCAAATATCATCAGAAAAAAACTTTCATTTATTTCAGTAATTCAATAAAAAAAAGTGAAACTCGTATAATTTCTATGTACCGTATATACTGGAGTATAAGCCGACCCGAATATAAGCCGAGGCACCTAATTTTACCACAAAAATATGGGAAAACTTATTGACTCAAGTATAAGCCTAGGGTGTCCATGTGCATGCCTCACTGTGCCCATGACTAGACTGAAGTTTAACTCGGGAGTCTATGGAAGGGGTGCCCGGCTTTGGGGCTACATGTGTGCCAAGTTCTGGGTCCAGGGGACCTATGACCGGCCGGTACCGGGTCCCCAAAGTCACCGAAAAAATGACCGTTTAACGCAGGAGTCTATGTGTCAGGGTCCCAGCGCTCACAGCGCTCAATCCGTGCACAGGCACGTCAGAATCGCGTCACGGCGCGTGCCCGCGCATCTGGGGCGCGCGCGCGTGCGTGGCGCAGCGGCGCGGCGCGTGCACGAGCACGCGAATGTGCGCGCCTCCTCCCGGGACCAATCACAGACCTGACAGGCCTATTTAAACCAGCCCCTGTCTTTGCACAGGTTGCTGGTTTATCGTCAGCTCTGAGTAAAGTTTTGACACTTTGACTTGTGCCCTTTGACCTGGATTTACCTCCCGACTCAGCTCTCACCTGGAAACCTGACCTCGGCCTGTTTGTGAACTCTGCTGCTTTCTGGAACCCCCTTGACCTCGGACCGTGACCTGGATTTGCTTCTGTCTCCTGCCCCTGAACTTCGGCTTACATACCTGGACTTGTCTTAGCGCTACCCGGAACCCGGACTTTTGCCTGTACCCGGATCTGCTTCCATTTTGTCTGCTAACTTTTTGAACTGTTTCCTGGGACTTACCACTTCCACCTGCCTTGCTGACCCTCCAGCACCTGCTACACATCTCAGCCTCCGACCTCCAGTTCCTGCATCCCATCTACCTACCTCCCCGGTACCGGTACCTCCTTGTGCCTCTGCCTCCTGTCTCAAATTCCAGGGGGCAGGTGCGCTTGGTCGTAAAGGTGAGCCGTCCTCAGCATCTCGGCCTCGGTAAGTACTTGTGTATCTGACAGTATAAACCAGCCAGATGTCTGAGGCCGACAGGGCGCGCTCACCATTTGACACACTTTGCATGCAAGTGTCCGCACTTATTGACGCAGTTCAAAAGCTGCAAGATGGCTACCTCCAAATAGATGGCCGTCTCCAACAGCTGGCCGTGATTCCTGGACCCTCATCACCACCATCTTCTGGGGCTGCAGCACCTCAAGTCGCCTCTAGCTCGGCCGTAATGGTCACCCACCCGGAACCACGTGTGCCTATCCCGGAACGTTTTTCAGGTGAACGCCGGAAATACCGGGCGTTTAAAAATGCTTGCTCCTTATATTTATCTCTTCAGCCCAGAACCTTTTGTTCAGAGACTGTGAAAGTGGGTTTTGTCATTTCTCTTCTCTCTGAAGAACCTCAAGCTTGGGCTCACACTCTGATGGAGCAACAGAGCCCAATCCTAAACACCATAGATACCTTTTTTGAACACATGGCGAAGTTATATGATGACCCACAGCGTACGGCCACCGCTGAAACTATTCTCCACAACCTTACCCAAGGTAGAAGGCCTATCGAGGACTATACAGCCGAGTTCCGAAAATGGTCAGCCGACACAGGCTGGAATGAGGCTGCGCTAAAATACCAGTTTCGCCAAGGCTTGTCGGAGTCTCTTAAGGACGAGCTGGCTCGGACAGAAGTCCCGGCCACTCTTGAAGACCTGATTAAAACTGCCACACAGCTGGATCGACGCCTGAGAGAACGTCGTTCTGAACGATACCAAGTTCCACGCTCTACCTGGACCCATCCAAGGCCCACTCTGGCCCCACAGCCACCTGCAGCTCCTCAAAACATAAACCCCCCGGATCCTGAACCTATGCAAGTTGGATTGGTCCGAGCCCCGCTTACCTCCGAGGAGAGACTACGAAGACGTCAAAACAACTTATGTCTGTACTGCGGAGAAGCCGGTCATTTCCTTCACTCCTGTCCAACAAGGCCTCGTAAGTCCAAACTACAACCTACTCTCAGCTACAATATTGCAAACCTTTCTCAGGCTCACGTTGTTCTTTTCATTTCCTTGCAGTTACCGGAAGGAGCAACTCGTCTACCGGCCATAGTTGATTCCGGGGCATGTAGCTGTTTCTTGGACGCTACATTGGCTCAAAAGCTTCATGTACCCCTTCGCAACAAAAACCATCCTTTCCAAATTCATTTAGCTGACGGTTCTCTACCCCGATCTGGACTTATCACACAAGAAACCGCACCTATTCGTGCCACCACCGACTCCGGCCACCAGGAATTTCTACGTCTGGACCTCATTCCTTCCCCACTGTTTCCCATCATCCTGGGTCTTCCCTGGCTACAAGCACACCAACCGGTCATACACTGGCTAAAGAAAGAGGTCAACTTTACATCCTCATATTGTTCACAGAATTGCCTTCCATCTCCAGTTGTTTCCTGCTCTGCCATGACAACCTCGCCTGAAACTCTCCGGAATGTTCCTTCCGTCTACCTGGAATTCACGGATGTGTTCGACAAGCAGCAAGCCGACTGCCTTCCGCCCCACCGACCGTATGATTGCCCCATTGACCTCTTACCCGGCGCCGAGATCCCCTTTGGCCGCATTTTTCCGCTGTCCGAGACAGAATTAAAGGCCCTCAAGGCCTATATTGACGAAAATCTGCAGAAGAAATTCATTCGTCCCTCGTCTTCCCCGGCTGGAGCGGGAATCTTTTTTGTTGAGAAAAAAGATGGAACTCTTAGGCCCTGCATTGACTATCGGGAGCTCAATAAAATTACAATCAAAAACAGATACCCGCTTCCCCTCCTATCAGAATTATTCCAGCGGTTCCGATCAGCTCATGTATTTTCTAAATTGGACTTACGGGGTGCTTACAATCTCGTCAGAATTAGGGCGGGAGACGAGTGGAAAACCGCCTTCAGGTCAAGATTCGGGCACTTTGAGTACCTTGTTATGCCTTTTGGACTTTGCAATGCCCCAGCCACTTTTCAGCACTTAGTTAACGACATTTTTCGTGAACACCTGGACGACTTCCTGGTCGTGTATCTGGACGACATTCTTATTTTTTCACCTTCCTTAGACCTGCATAGATGCCATGTAAAGAGAGTGCTTACCATACTCAGAAAACATAGACTCTACTTAAAAGCTGAAAAATGTGAATTCGAGAAATCTTCCGTGCAATTCTTGGGATTCATTATATCCACCAGTGGCGTCGCCATGGACCCTCAAAAGGTTAAGGCTATTCAGGAATGGCCAGCCCCGGTGGACAAGAAAGGGGTGCAGCGGTTCATCGGCTTCGCCAATTTCTATCGACGGTTCATTGTGGGGTTCTCCTCCATCGTGAGCCCCATTACTCAGCTTACCCGCCAAGGTCATTCTTTTTGCTGGACACCGGAGGCCCAAGAAGCATTCAGGAAACTAAAATCAGTTTTTTCTTCCGCTCCTGTTCTGCAACACCCCGATCCAATGTTACCTTTTACCTTGGAAGTAGATGCCTCTGAGACTGCTACAGGAGCCGTGCTATCTCAGAGACAAGGGCCAAAGTCCCTACTACACCCTGTGGCCTATGCCTCTCGGAGACTAACTCCACCCGAAAAGAATTATGATGTAGGTGACAGGGAACTGCTTGCTATCAAATTTGCCCTAGAGGAGTGGAGGTATCTGCTAGAAGGATCGGCTCATCCCATAATGATCTTTACCGACCATAAAAACCTTGAATATCTACGGACAGCAAAACGTTTAAGGCCCAGGCAAGCCCGTTGGGCTCTTTTTTTTTCTCGGTTTAATTTTCATCTCACTTACAGGCCTGGTTCGAAGAATGGAAAAGCAGACGCTCTTTCTAGAATGTTCCCTGAAACTCCATCCACAACTGAACCAAGCACCATTCTGTCACCTCGGAATTTTCTACTAGTCTCTCAAATCGACCTGTTAAATTCAATTAAGGCTTCATCCAGACAATGTTCTGATCCAGAGGTGTCTTCATTGGTAAAACATCACGATATCTTTTTGTCCCGAGGGAAAATTTTCGTTCCATCAGAATCCAGACAACTGGTCTTGAGCACCTTTCACGACCGTAAACTAGCAGGTCATTTTGGAGCACGAAAAACCACAGAGATGGTTCTACGATACTTTTGGTGGCCAAACTACAGACAAGATTGTAAAGCCTACGTTGCCTCCTGTACCACTTGCCAACGTAATAAGGGTCCTAAAACCAAGACCTGGGGGTTACTCAAGCCTCTACCAGTTCCAGAACGGCCTTGGTCTGAAATCTCTATGGATTTTATTGTCGACTTACCACCTTCTGAAGGCTTCACCACAATCCTAGTCGTAGTAGATCGTCTCTCCAAGATGGCACATTTTGTGCCCATGATCGGTACTCCCTCTGCCCTAGAGACAGCCAAAGTCTTCTTCAGGGAAATCGTCAGACTTCATGGGGTGCCCAGGAGCATCGTTTCAGATAGGGGTTCTCAATTCACCTCAAAATTTTGGAGGGAACTTTGTAAATCTTTGGAAGTCAAGACCTGCCTTTCCTCTGCTTACCACCCCCAGAGTAACGGCCAAACGGAAAGGACTAACCAAACGCTGGAGCAGTACCTCCGATGTTTCTGTTCTGCCTCTCAAGATGACTGGTCATCCCTCTTACCTTCCGCTGAATTCGCATATAATAATTCCGTCCATGCCACCACGAATCAAACCCCCTTTTGGGCCAACTATGGCTTTCACCCGCCCTTTCTTCCTGATGCCCTCCCAGAAACACCTGTTCCGGCGGCCCAAGAGCATTTAACAGCTATCCAATTAAACTTTCTACAATTACAAAGAGTGATGCAACGGGCCCAGGAGGACTACAAAAAATTTTACGACAAAGGAAGGAAAGATTGTCCTACTTTTGAAGTCGGAGAAGAGGTTTGGCTATCTGCTACTAATTTAAAATTACCGGTTCCCTCTCGGAAGTTGGGTCCAAGATTCATTGGCCCTTTCAGGATCAAGCGCAAGATCAACGCGGTGGCCTTTGAACTCTCGTTGCCGGATTCCTACAGGATCCATCCAGTATTCCATGCCTCTCTCCTGAAACCTGTTACCCCTGATCCTTTCCAAGGAAGAGAAAGTCCTCCGCCTCCACCAGTAGAGGTCGAGGGCGAGGAAGAATTTGAAGTTGAGTCCATCATCAGTTGTAGGAAAAGAGGTAGACAGCTTCAGTATTTGATTAAATGGAAGGGCTATCCCCCGGAAGATAACTCATGGGAACCCGCAAGAAATCTGCATGCTCCACGTCTAATCCGAACTTTCCATCAGGAACACCCAGAGTTGATGTCCAGCTTGGGCGTCCGGAGTCCGCCCCTTGGGGGGGGGCACTGTCAGGGTCCCAGCGCTCACAGCGCTCAATCCGTGCACAGGCACGTCAGAATCGCGTCACGGCGCGTGCCCGCGCATCTGGGGCGCGCGCGCGCGTGCGTGGCGCAGCGGCGCGGCGCGTGCACGAGCACGCGAATGTGCGCGCCTCCTCCCGGGACCAATCACAGACCTGACAGGCCTATTTAAACCAGCCCCTGTCTTTGCACAGGTTGCTGGTTTATCGTCAGCTCTGAGTAAAGTTTTGACACTTTGACTTGTGCCCTTTGACCTGGATTTACCTCCCGACTCAGCTCTCACCTGGAAACCTGACCTCGGCCTGTTTGTGAACTCTGCTGCTTTCTGGAACCCCCTTGACCTCGGACCGTGACCTGGATTTGCTTCTGTCTCCTGCCCCTGAACTTCGGCTTACATACCTGGACTTGTCTTAGCGCTACCCGGAACCCGGACTTTTGCCTGTACCCGGATCTGCTTCCATTTTGTCTGCTAACTTTTTGAACTGTTTCCTGGGACTTACCACTTCCACCTGCCTTGCTGACCCTCCAGCACCTGCTACACATCTCAGCCTCCGACCTCCAGTTCCTGCATCCCATCTACCTACCTCCCCGGTACCGGTACCTCCTTGTGCCTCTGCCTCCTGTCTCAAATTCCAGGGGGCAGGTGCGCTTGGTCGTAAAGGTGAGCCGTCCTCAGCATCTCGGCCTCGGTAAGTACTTGTGTATCTGACACTATGGAAGGGGTGCCGGTTATGAAAAAATAAATAAAAAATCGGTGCTCCCCGGCCGTAGGTCCCCGAGACAACAAACTTTGCACACTGGTAGAGGAGAAATGGGGCTACATGTGTGCCAAGTTCCGGGTCCCAAATTCACCGGAGAAATTACCATTTAACATGGGAGTCTATGGAAGGGGTGCCCGGGTTTGAAAGATCGGTGCTCCCCAGTCGTAGGTCCTCCGGACAACAAACTTTGCACACTTGTAGAGGAAGAGGGGGGCTACATGTGTGCCAAGCTTGGGATCCAGGGGACCTACGGCCGGCCAGTACCAGGTCCCCGAATTCCAGGAGATCAGGCACACAAAGGTGACTCGAGTATATATACGGTAGATGTGTTACACAGAGCCATAGATTTCCCGGAATTCTTTCTTTTCATTATGAGGATTATGTCTTCCAGAGAGCGACGCCCCAAAATTCCGATTTTTTTTCAACACGCATTAACTCCTTCAATACCGGGGGGGCACTTTTCCCCCTTCCTGCCCAGGCCAATTTTCAGCGTTGTTGCCGTTTAATTGACAATTGCGCGGTCGTGCTACACTGTACCCCAAACAGAGTTTTTATAATTTTTTTTCCCCACAAATAGAGATTTATTTTGGTGATATTTGATCACCTCTGCCGTTTTTATTTTTTGCTAAACAAACAAGTAAAAAAAAAAAAAGACAAAAAAGTTTGAAAAAAAAATAGTTTTCCCTTTGTTTCTGTTATAAAAGTTTGTAAATACGTTTTTTCTTTACATATGGGCACTGATAAGGCGGCACTGATGGGCATTGATAGGAGGCACTGATAAGGTAGCACCGAGGAGGTGGCAACAATGGGAACAGATGATGTGCACTGATAGGAAGCACTGATGAGTGGCACTCAAATGCAGCACTGATGAGCATTGATAGGTGGCACTGATGGGTTATTATGGGTGGCACTGATAGGCATCCCTGGTGGCACTTGCAGGCATTGTGGATGGGCACAGATTGGCAGCTGCCTGGTCACCGATTGGCATTTTCCTGGTAGTCTAGGGTGGGATAACTGGTGGTCATGGCAGCATCCAAGTGAGGTCTGATAAACAATTAGCACAGACCCCTCCCCCCATCAGGAGAGCAGCCTATAGGCTCTCCTCTACTCACATCTGTCAGACACGAGTGAGGAAAAGCCAATTAATGGCTCTTCCTGTTTACATCCTGATCAGCCATGATTCGACACGGCTGATCACGTGGTAAAGAGTCTCCATTGGAAGGCTCTTTACCGAGATCAGTGTAGCGGTGTGTCAGACTGACGCATGGCGCATTGCGGCTGTTATCCTGCTGGATGACATATGACGCCCAGTCAGCATAACTGAACCTCCGCCCGGCCGTCATTCTGCTATAGGCTGGGTGGGAAGTGGTTAATAAAATGTGTATTTTTTTTAAATACATTTTTTCTTAAAGCGGAGTTCCACCCTTAAAATCACTTTTTTTCATTACATCCAGCATACTGGCGTCAGCGCCAGTATGCTGTTTTTTTTTTAATGCACGTACTTACTTTATATCAAATCATTGAATTCCAGGCGCACCGCGGAATGTCGCCGCTATAAGGCGTCACGCCTTCCGGAAACAGCCGATTAGCATTCGATTTTTCTCGGCGCCTGCGCACAGACCCAGGAGCTGACTGCGCAGGCGCCGTATATAGCCGCGTCACGCCCTCCGAAAAAACCCCGAACTAGGACCGGCTATTTTCGGCGCCTGCGCAGTCAGCTCCTGGTTCTGTGCGCAGCCGCCGAGAAAAGCCGAATGCTAATCGGCTGTTTCCGGAAGGCGTGACGCCTTATAGCGGCGACATTCCGCGGTGCGCCTGGAACTCAATGATTTGATATAAAGTAAGTACGTGCATTAAAAAAAAAAAAAACAGCATACTGGCGCTGACGCCAGTATGCTGGATGTAATGAAAAAAATTGAGTTTAAGGGTGGAACTCCGCTTTAAGATTGCGATCCAAAAATAACTCTGTTGTGGCTGATAACTAGGACATGGCACGTGGTGTATGGGTGAAACCAGCGCGTGTCCACACTGCCACCCAGTGGTCTCCATCTGTAACTGCACCCGATATGTAGAGTTCTGGCTTCGGAGGAAGTTTCCTGTATACAGGAGAATCTCATAGAATTAGAAAATCATCAAAAAGTTTATTTATTTCAGAAATTCAATAAGTGAAACTCTTATATTTTATATTGATGTGTTAAACACAAAATGATACGTTTCCAGCATTTCTTTCTTTTCATTTTGATGATTATGAATTACAGCGAGCGACACCCCAAAATTCTTCATCTCAGAAAGTGTGAATATTACACAAGACCAATAAAAGAAAAAAGTACTTTTAATAGAGAAATGTTGTCTTAGTGAGAAGTGTGTCCATGTACAGTATAGTATACACTCAATAGGTCGGGGCTCCTTTTACATAAATTACAACATCAATGCGGCGTGTTATGGAGGCACTGCTGAGGTGTTATGGAGGCACTGCTGAGGTGTTATGGAGGCACTGCTGAGGTGCTATGGAAGTCCAGGTTGCTTTGATATCGGCCTTCATCTCATCTGCATTGTTGGGCCTGGTGTCCCTCATCTTCCTCTTCCACAGACTCTCTATGGGGTTTAGGTCAGGCCAGTTTGCTGGCCAATCATGCGCAGTGATCCCATGATCATGTGACCAGGTATTGGTAGTTTTGGCAGTGTGGGAGGTGCCAAGTCCTGCTGGAAAATGAAATCATCATCTCCATAAAGGCGGTCAGCAGAGGGAAGTGTGAAAAGCTCTAGAATTTCCTGCTAGAGGGCCGAGCTGACTTTGCACTTGATGGACCAACACCAGCAGATGACATGACTCCCCAAATCATCACTGACTGTGGAAAATTTAGTAAATCTCGATCCCAGAGTCTGGAGGAGGAGCGGAGAGGCACAGAATCCAAGGTCCATGAGGTCCAGTGTGAAGTTTCCACAGTCGGCGATGATTTGGGGAGTCGTGTCAGCTTCTGGTGTTGGTCCATTAAGTCCAAAGTCAGCGGCGCCCTCTAGCAGGAAATTCTAGAGCTCTTCATGCATCCCTCTGCTGACCAGCAATATGGAGATGCCGATTTCATTTTCCAGCAGGACTTGGCACCTCCCACACTGCCAAAACCACCAATACCTGGTCACATGATCATGGGATCACTCCAATCGAAACTGGCCTGACCAAAACCCCATAAAAACTCTGTGGAAGAGGAAGATAAGGGACACCAGACCCAACAATGGAGACGAGATGAAGGCCGCTATCCAAGCAACCTGGACTTCCATAACACCTCAGCAGTGCCCCCAGGCTGATCTCCTCCATGCCACGCCCCATTGATGCCGTAATTCATGGAAAAGGAGCCCCGACCAAGTACTGAGTGTAGGCTATACTGTACATGGCATAGGCGTGCACACAGGGTGTGCCAGGTGTGCCCAGGCACACCCCAATCACCCTGTGCAAAACGGATTCCCCCTACTGTCCTGGCTCCCATCTTTCCACCCTGCAGCGCTGACAGCTTCCCTCCTCTCCTATTGGCTTTTGCTGCTGGGATGTTCTCTTTCTGAATGAACATTGTGAGTGATCGGTAGTGTGTATTTGGGGTGCAAACCCTAATGCTATAGGCTGCGCACAACTATGGTACATGGACAGACTTCTCACTAAGACACCATTTCTGTAATAAAAATACCTTTTTTCTTTTTTATTGGTCATATGTAATATTCAAATTTTCTGAGATGTAGAATTTTGGGGTGTCGCTCGCTGTCAGACATAATACCCAAAATGAAAAGAAAGAAATGCTGGAAATCTATCACTCTGTGTAACACATCTGCATATAAAATATACGACTTTCACTTTTTGAATTGCCCAAATAAATTATCTTTTTGATGATATTCTAATTCTATGAGATTCTCCTGTATACAGGAAACTTCCTCCGAAGCCAGAACTCTACATATCGGGGTGCAGTTACAGACGGAGACCACTGGGTGGCAGTGTGGACACGCGCTGGTTTCACCCATACACCACGTGCCATGTCCTAGTTACTTATCAGCCAGAAAGGATTTGTTTTGGACTTTCTGGGCACACAAAACACGCTCTTTATAAATAAATAAATATATATATATATATACAGTGCAGAAAATAAGTATTTGAACACCCTGCTATTTTGCAAGTTCTCCCACTTGGAAATCATGGAGGGGTCTGAAATTGTCATCGTAGGTGCATGTCCACTGTGAGAGACATAATCAAAAAAAAAAATCCAGAAATCACAATGTATGATTTTTTTAACTATTTATTTGTATGATACAGCTCCGTCTCCGGATTGATAGGGGCATGCAATCTACACCCATCCACCTCAGAGCCTGTTATTGTATGTATAACCTGCTGGGACTTGTAGTTCTCCAATCTCCATCTTCTCCATGAGCCCCAGGAGAAGATGGAGAACTACAAGTCCCAGCAGGCTAAATACAATAACAGGCTCCGAGGTGCAGGGCCGGCCTTTGGGGTGTGCGGGCTGTGCGACCGCACAGAGCGCCATAAGCAACAGGGCGCCGTGCGGCCGTCACAGCTCACAGATTCACAGACTCGCAGTCATCACAGGCTGGGGCAGCCAGGTCACTGCTTAGCAGCAACCCGGCGCTGCAGAGGGGGGGCGCTGTGGTGCCCAAGTGTCAGACACTGTTCCCCTCTCTCCCTCCTCCTCTCCTTGTCTCACGTGTGTTATGCAGCTGCTAAGTCCTAACGGCGCCAAGAGCAGAGGGCACTCTGTGATGCTGATAAGACCACCTCCCCCCTTATCTAGCAGGCAGCAGCACAGTTGCATTCATCGGTCACGGTCAGTGAAGCTGAGACACCAGGGCCGTCATCGGACGGACGGAGGGAGGGGGGGGGGGGGGGTGGGCGACTACAGATGTATGCCCCATGTGTGTGCTCATGCCAGCATAATACAGTGTCCTGCAAACAGTAGTGTCTACTCCACAGGTCCTCCTGTCACCCTGCCCTTTACTGTCACTCTGCATGCCCCCTCCTGTCACTCTGCCTGCCCCCCCTCCTGTCACTCAGCCTGCCCCCCCTCCTGTCACTCAGCCTGCCCCCCCTCCTGTCACACAGCCTGCCCCCCCTCCTGTCACACAGCCTGCCCCCCCTCCTGTCACACAGCCTGCCCCCCCTCCTGTCACTCTGCCTGCCCCCCCTCTTGTCACTCTGCCTGCCCCCCTCTTGTCAGCCTCCCCTTTACTGTCACACTGCTTTTCCCCCTGCTGTCACTCTGCCTGCCTCCCCTCCTGTCACTCTACCTGTCCCCCCTTCCTGTCACACTGCCTGCCCCCCCTCCTGTCACACTGCCTGCCCCCCCTCCTGTCACTCTGCCTGTCCCCCCTTCCTGTCACACTGCCTGCCCCCCCTCCTGTCACACTGCCTGCCCCCCCTCCTGTCACACTGCCTGCCCCCCCTCCTGTCACACTGCCTGCCCCCTTCCTGTCACACTGCCTGCCCCCCCTCCTGTCACACTGCCTGCCCCCCCTCCTGTCACACTGCCTGTCCCCTCCTGTCACACTGCCTGCCCCCCCTCCTGTCACACTGCCTGCCCCCCCTCCTGTCACACTGCCTGCCCCCTCTTGTCACACTGCCTGTCCCCCCTTCTGTCACTCTGCCTGCCTCCCCTCCTGTCACTCTGCCTGCCTCCCCTCCTGTCACTCTGCCTGCCTCCCCTCCTGTCACTCTGCCTGTCCCCCCTTTCTGTCACACTGCCTGCCCCCCCTCCTGTCACACTGCCTGCCCCCCCTCCTGTCACACTGCCTGCCCCCCCTCCTGTCACACTGCCTGCCCCCTCCTGTCACACTGCCTGCCCCCCTCCTGTCACACTGCCTGCCCCCTCTTGTCACACTGCCTGCCCCCCCTTATGTCACTCTGCCTGCCTCCCCTTATGTCACTCTGCCTGCCTCCCCACTTGTCACACAGCCTGCCACCCCTCCTGTCACTCTGCCTGCCTCCCCTCCTGTCACTCTGCCTGCCTCCCCTCCTGTCACTCTGCCTGTCCCCCCTTTCTGTCACACTGCCTGCCCCCCCTCCTGTCACACTGCCTGCCCCCCCTCCTGTCACACTGCCTGCCCCCCCCTCCTGTCACACTGCCTGCCCCCCTCCTGTCACACTGCCTGCCCCCCTCCTGTCACACTGCCTGCCCCCCTCCTGTCACACTGCCTGCCCCCTCTTGTCACACTGCCTGCCCCCCCTTATGTCACACTGCCTGCCCCCCCTCTTGTCACTCTGCCTGCCTCCCCTCTTGTCACTTTGCCTGCCTCCCCTCCTGTCACTCTGCCTGCCTCCCCTCCTGTCACTCTGCCTGCCTCCCCTCCTGTCACACTGCCTGCCCCCTCCTGTCACACTGCCTGTCACACTGCCTGTCCTCCCCTCCTGTCACACTGCCTCCCCTCCTGTCACACGGCCTGCCCCCCCTCTTGTCACTCTGCCTGCCCCCCCTCTTGTCACTCTGCCTGCCCCCCCTCTTGTCAGCCTACCCCCTTCCTGTCACTCTGCCTGCCCCCCCCCTGCCATCCTGCCCCCCTCTTGTCACTCTTCCCCCTTCTGTCACTCTGCCCCCTCCTGCCCAGGGGTTAAATAGTCCTGTTCCTTCCCCTGGCCCCCAGCTGATTCCACAGAATAAACTGGAATAGCTTAACAGCCTTATGGCTCATTTACACATGTAGTGCCCTCTGAAGAGCAATCCACATTTGTATTGCTCTTTAGAGGGCATTTGACAGGCGCTTGTTTAAACCACACAGTATTGCCCCGCAATTTAATGCATTGCACATGGATGTGGGGAGTCCCCATTAACTTGAATGAACCACATTCAGCAGGCATTACTGCTCGCTGAACCCAACAGTGCAGACATGTTTTGTCACACTGTGATGGAAAGCATTTTGGCTGTGGTAAGTGTACATCCCCCTCTGCTGCCTTTTCAGCTTGAGGGAAATGGTTGGGTAGCAGTAATAACACAGCTCAACCTCTAATTTTTACTGTCTCCCCAACCACAAGTGTAAATGGAGTTGCAGGGCACTCTGAAAAGTGATCCATAGTGGATCATGTTTTGAAGGTATTTGACAGGTGGTGAAGAAGCGTTATGTTGCCTCCTCACCACCTGTTTTTAACCCCTAAAAACCCATGCCACTGTGCTGTAGCCATGTGCATTGCACACGGTTGCAGCACAGCCCCATTCACGTGAATAGGTTGGGTTAAGCAAGCGCAGTGCCGTGTACCACTAAAATGTTTGGGTTTGGCTTAAAGAAAAGGTGGCAACCCTAAGTGTCCCCCTGTGTGTTTCCTCTTTGTGTATGTTTAGGTGACCAGGGGGCGAGGGGTGAAGGTGGGGGGCGCCACAGGATTATCTCGCACAGGGCGCCTGAACACCTAAGGCCGGCCCTGCCGAGGTGGATGGGTGGGGATCAGGCTGATGACCTAATGGGGCGATCAATCAAAGCAAATACAAAAAAATATTCATGTGGCTTCACTTGGCTGGCTTACCTTACCGGCGCCAGCTCCGCTCGGGCAGTGTGAACTTCAGAGAACCTGCCGCCTGACGTCACTTCCGGTTTTCGAAATGCCGCCGGAAGTCAAAGTAATAATGCTCCCGGCGCCCATAGAGAGGAACGGGAAGCATATCAGCGCTTTCCAATGCGCCCATAGGAAAGCTAGAAGCCCGCAAATGAAGCGCCATGTCTAGATTGCAGTGACACGGCGCTTCATAGGGCAGTGGTGGCCGGCGCTCAATCAGAGTGCATTAAATATATATATATATATATATTTTTTTAGTGTATTTCTTAAAGGGGACAACAACAAAAAAAAAGTTTTTTTTTGGCCTACAGGAGGGGGGGGGGGGGGGGCGGCACCCGGGCGCCCCTATGGGCGGGCCGCCACTGGGTTAGAGATACAAGAGGTAATAACTGTTGGGGTGGGGGGGGGGTGCTGATGGAGAAAATAAATGTACAGTTGTTAGGTGGGGGTCAGAGAGGCTTCTCTGAAGAGATACGTTTTCAGGGATCGTCTGAAAGTGGACAGAGTAGGAGAAAGTCGGACAGATTGGGGGGGGGGGAGTTCAATAAGGATGGGAGAGGCTCTGGCAGTGGCGTCAGGGGGGAGGGCTAAGGGGGACTGGAGCCCCGAATGGGGCCCACAAAAAGCCCCAAGGGTCAGACATTCACAAATCTATTATTAGCCCCGAGCGGGGACCGATCTGTGTCGGGGGGGGGGGCGGCCGAGTGACACAGAAGGTCCCGCCTTCTGGAGCCTGCAGCACCTATGATGGACGTCCCACTGGTCCAATCCCGGGATCGCGGGATGTGTGACGTCCATCGCAGGCTCTGCAGGCTCCAGAAGGCGGGAATTACAATGCGGCCGCGTTGAGCACTATGAGATCCCCGCTTGGCGCTCGGGCGGGCGGATCTCCTCTACTTTCCTGTCCTCTCTTGTCTCTGCCTGCTGTCTACTGGGATAGGCGCCGCACACTACGACTGAGCTGCAGGAGGAGGTCACAGTCACCTGAAGTGTAATGGTCAGGTAGGTCAGTGTGATGGTCAGTGTGTGTCAGGTAGGTCAGTGTAATGGTCAGTGTGTGTGTCAGGTAGGTCAGTGTAATGGTCAGTGTGTGTCAGGTAGGTCAGTGTAATGCCCTGAGAGGGCCGGTTGTATCTGTGCTCCCACCAGTGGTGTAACGTGGGTTGTCA
This sequence comes from Rana kukunoris, assembly GCA_029574335.1. Lineage (NCBI taxonomy): Eukaryota > Metazoa > Chordata > Amphibia > Anura > Ranidae > Rana > Rana kukunoris. The sequence continues at coordinate 41,394 of JAJQKJ010002045.1, read as the reverse complement.
GCGCTCAGGGTAATTCCCCCCCCCGACTCGCAGACTTACCTATTTTCGGATAGCTCCAGTCTGGTTACATGATCCCCTGTGTGAGCCAGCGGTGGCTGCAGGGGAGAAGAGAGCGTGCTCGTCAGTGACTGGTAAAGCCTGGAGTGGTGACATCACCTATAGATTCCTGTGTCCCATCTGTTGCTGGCGCTCCCTCCTCTCCCCTGCAGGCACCACCGGCTCACACCGGGGATAACACCGCCGCACAGCCTGATGATCGCTGTTTATATCTTCTCTACACAGGTCACCCGTCAGGCATTAGGATTTTATAATGTCAGTTATTGGGAGCTTCATATGTCACAGTCACACTGTCATACTTGTGTCGGGGGGGGGGGGCATGGGGAGCTGGAGCCCCCCATGTGTCCCTGAAAAGCCCAGAGTCTTAGGCATGCAGGCTCTTCATTGTGAGCCCCGAGTCGAGCGGCGACCGCCGGGAACAATCTGATCCCAAGCGCCGCCGAGCCGAGTCCTGCCGAGTGCCATAGCAGCAGGTCCCGCCTTCTGGAGCCTGTGATGGACGTCCCACTGGTCCAATACTGCGCCGCAGGACATGTGACCTCCATCATAGGCGCTGCAGGCTCCAGAAGGCGAGACTTACAAATACACATCACTCAGCGCTCGGGGCGGGTGGCTCCCCTCTCCTCAGGCTCCTCGGCGCTCCTACCCCCCCTACCCTCCAGACTCCAGTCCTCGGCTCTCCTACCCTCCAGACTCCAGTCCTCGGCTCTTCTACCCTCCAGGCTCCAGTCCTCGGCCCTCCTATCCCCCCTACCCTCCAGGCTCCAGTCCTCGGCTCTCCTACCCCCCTACCCTCCAGACTCCAGTCCTCGGCTCTCCTACCCTCCAGGCTCCAGTCCTCGGCCCTCCTACCCCCCCTACCCTCCAGGCTCCAGTCCTCGGCCCTCCTACCCCCCCTACCCTCCAGGCTCCAGTCCTCGGCCCTCCTACCCCCCTACCCTCCAGGCTCCTCGGCTCTCCTACCCTCCAGGATCCAGACCTTGGCCCTCCTACCCTCCAGGCTCCTCGACTCTCCTACCCCCCTACCCTCCAGGCTCCAAGCCTCGGCTCTCCTACCCTGCAGGCTCCCGTCCTCGGCTCTCCTACCCTGCAGGCTCCAGTCCTCGGCTCTCCTACCCTCCAGGCTCCAGTCCTTGGCCCTCCTACCCCCCCCCTACCCTCCAGGCTCCTCGGCTCTCCTACCCCCCTACCCTCCAGGCTCCAGTCCTTGGCCCTCCTACCCCCCCTACCCTCCAGGCCTCGGCTCTCCTACCCTGCAGGCTCCCGTCCTCGGCTCTCCTACCCTGCAGGCTCCAGTCCTCGGCTCTCCTACCCTGCAGGCTCCAGTCCTCGGCTCTCCTACCCTCCAGACTCCAGTCCTTGGCCCTCCTACCCTCCAGACTCCAGTCCTTGGCCCTCCTACCCTCCAGACTCCAGTCCTCGGCTCTCCTACCCTCCAGACTCCAGTCCTCGGCTCTCCTACCCTCCAGACTCCAGTCCTCGGCTCTCCTACCCTCCAGACTCCAGTCCTCGGCTCTCCTACCCTGCAGGCTCCAGTCCTCGGCTCTCCTACCCTCCAGACTCCAGTCCTTGGCCCTCCTACCCTCCAGACTCCAGTCCTTGGCCCTCCTACCCTCCAGACTCCAGTCCTCGGCTCTCCTACCCTCCAGACTCCAGTCCTCGGCTCTCCTACCCTCCAGACTCCAGTCCTCGGCTCTCCTACCCTCCAGACTCCAGTCCTCGGCTCTCCTACCCTCAGAGACAGTGTAATCTGTATGCATAAAGGTCAGTGTAAGTCAGGTCAGTGTAGGTAGGTCAGGTCACTACCGTCAGTGTAGATAGGTCAGTGTAGGTAGGTAAGTGTAGGTAGGTAAGTGTAGGTAGGTAAGTGTAGGTAGGTCAGTGTATGTCAGGTAGGTCAGTGTAGGTAGGTCAGTGTAGGTAGGTCAGTGTAGGTAGGTCAGGTAGGTCAGTGTAGGTAGGTCAGGTAGGTCAGTGTAGGTAGGTCAGTGTAGGTAGGTTAGGTAGGTCAGTGTAGGTAGGTCAGTGTAGATAGGTCAGTGTAGATAGGTCAGTGTAGATAGGTCAGTGTAGATAGGTCAGTGTAGGTAGGTCACAGGCCAGCCCAAAAAAGCCTGCGCGCGTCACATAACCCCCCCTGCTTTCTGGCCTTGGACTTCGGGCTGAAGCCCCCGGTCTTTTTGCCACCTACCTCCGCCCCTGTATATATATAAACCAAAATATATATAGAAAAAAATCAAAAAGGTTAAAAAAACAGATCCCAAGTGCCCGGTGCTGCCACAAGTATTAGTGTGACTGTGACGTGTAGCTCCCATTATCTGACATATTATAAAATATCCTTCTGGGTAGTGACTCCCAATCCCCGGTGCTGCAAGAAACCTCATTGTGCAAATATATAAAGAAACAAAACGGATTCCATGTAACAATCAATATATATTTGTACAATTGTGTGATTTGCAGCGCTGGGGATTTGTATTCACTGAGAGAGACATTGGGGATCAGAGAGACAGGGGAGCTGAGGGAAAGGGGGGGAGGGGAGGCTGAGAGATGACGGGAGAGACTGCTAGCTCTACCTTTCACGCCAGTGTGTCTCCTTTCAGTGGCGTTGCTAGGCGGGTGCGGGGGGTGCGGGCCGCACCCGGGTGACACCTGTGGGTAGCGGCACCACTAACACCGCCTGCTGCCCTGTGCCTCGCGCCATGGCTGTGTCTCACATGCTGACTGTACTCTTCTCAGACCCTTCTCTGCCCCTCCCCCCCAATGTTCTGTCCCCTCCCCCCCAATGTTCTGCCCCCCCCCCCACAGTGTTCTGTCCCCTCCCCCCCAATTTTCTGTCCCCTCCCACCAATACACCTCTTACCTCCCGACTTCTCCATCTCTGGGACACAAAACCTAGCGGGGGGGGGGGGACGACGACGACCAGGCAGTGAGATGGTGAGCGGAGGGGAGGAGTCTGTTCAGGATGGGGCGCACGCCGAGCTGAGCGACCTTCTGCACCTACAACCAATCACACAAAGATCGAGTAAAGTCAGGAGGTTCATACAATGTATAGAAGGGGTCCCCAACCCCCCCCCCCCCGGGCCGGATAATGGGCAGCCTGCGCAGAGGGAGGTGGGCGGCGACCGCGGACCCGACAGGATCATCACAGAGCGCGGTTTCTGCTCACCTCCTGCTGTGCGGCTGTGTCACTGACCCCGTGTGTCTTCTACAGTCCCCTCTATATCACAGCCCCCCCGTCACAGTACCCCTTAAAATCACAGCCCCACCGTCACAGTGCCCCTAAAATCACAGCCTCCCCCCATCACAGTGCCCCCTAAAATCACAGCCCCCCGTCAGTGCCCTTAAAATCACAGCCCCCCCATCACAGTGCCCCTAAAATCACAGCCCCTTGTCACAGTGACCCTTAAAATCACAGCCTCCCAATCACAGTGCCCCTAAAACCACAGCCCCCCCATCACAGTGCCCCTAAAACCACAGCCCCCCCATCACAGTGCCCCTAAAATCACAGCCCCCCGTCACAGTGCACCTAAAATCACAGCCCCCCGTCACAGTGCCCCTAAAATCACAGCCCCCCATCACAGTGCCCCTAAAATCACAGCCCCCCATCACAGTGCCCCTAAAATCACAGCCCCCCATCACAGTGCCCCTAAAATCACAGCCCCCCGTCACAGTGACCCTTAAAATCACAGCCCCCCCATCACAGTGCCCCTAAAATCACAGCCACCCGTCACGGTGCCCCTAAAACCACAGCCCCCCGTCACAATGCCCCCTAAAATTACAGCCCCCCCATCACAGTGCCCCAAAAACCACAGCCCCCCATAACAGTGCCCCTAAAATCACAGCCCCCTGTCACAGTGCCTTTTAAAATCACAGCCCCCCCTGTGACAGTGCCCCTTGTAATCACAGCCCCCTCTGTCACAGTGCCCCAAAAATCACAGCCCCCCCCCCGTCACAGTGCCCTTTAAAATCACAGAGACAGACTCTGTGAATATCCAGTCCGCAGAGCGGAGGGGTGACTCCATGCGTGTAGGGGGCGTGTCTGTATATTACTATTCATCTTGACCCCCCCTCCCCCCAATCCCATATAATCAGAATAGTCACCCCTCTGAAAAGCGATTCCATGTTCAGATCACTTTTCAGAGGTGTTTGCCGGGCAGTGAGGAGGCGACATGTCACTTCCTCACCGCCTATTTTAAACCCACTAAAGGCGGCATTACCGCCGCCGCCGCAACCACGCGCATCGCGAGCCTTACCGCCGCCACACCATGACCCCCCCTCCCCCCCCCCCCCAACCTCATGTGTCACAGAGCCCGGGGATATTAATGACAATAAGAATACAAGTAATAACAATGATAATATTATAGAATTAATAACGTCACTAATCATAGAATTAATAAAGACAATCATATAATAAACAATAAAAGATAATGTTATAACGTTGATAATAATATAAATAATGATGACGATAATATTTATAAATAATAATAGATAATATTATAACGATGATAATTTAAATAATGACGATAAAATAATTAATAACGACGATAATATTTGAAAAATAACGACGATAATATAATAACGTTGACAATAATATAAATAATGACAATGATAATTAATAAGGACAATAATATTATAAATAATAATAGATAATATAAATTCCGATGATGATAATAAAATAATTAATAACGACGATAATATTATAAATAATAAGGATTACGGATGAAACATAAATAATAATGATGATGATATCAATAATAATACAAATAATGATAGAAAATATGAAAATATTATTATTATCGTCATCTCTGTAATGATGATTATTAATAACAAAATATCCAAATCTCATTTTTTTTTTTTTTTAAGTATAAAAATAATAATAAATGAATAATCCTCATTTTAAAAATAAGATGAATATTTCTGACGATGATTTGGAATAATTGTAGAAGAAAAAACAATATATTGATGATTATAAAATGAATAATAATAGACAATATTACCATGGTAACGGATAAAATGCAAGCCCCTCCCCTCTGAAGAATCGGCTCCGCGCGGCCTCCCCGTGTCTCCCCTCCGCCGGCCACCCGGGGGCGCCGCTCCCCCCGCCTTCCCCCCCTCCCCCACCGGGATCCTTTGTCTCTCCTCACCCGTCACTTCCGGTACCGGGCGGAGCTCTATGCTAATTACCGGAAGGACTGTCTAGTGATCGCACAGTATGGGAAGTGCTGCCTCTAGTGGCGCCGGAGATCAGTGCAGTCCGTGAAATGTCACCAGAGAATTCTACTGACTGACTACAGAGAGAGACATTTCATTCTACTAATATTATTATTATTATTATTATTATTATTATTATGTGTATTCATATTTACAATGATAATTAATATTAAAAATATTATTACAAATAATAAAATTAATAATATTATATTAAAATAAATAAATAATAAAATGTTATCGTATTATTATTATACAAATAAAAAATATAGAATCATGTTTGAACAATAATTAATACAAAATATATAATAATAGAACTAATAATAATAAATGATGATCTGATTTGATAATACAAATAGAAATATATATATATATATATATATATATATATATATATATATATATATTTCTATCTGACCCATATAATGATCTTGGTCTGTAATCGATTTTAATTGCCCCCCCCCATGATAAATATTATTATAAATATTATTATAAATAATAATATCATTAATAATATTATATTAAAATAAAATAATAAAACATATTTTATTGTATTATTATTATTATTATACAAATAAAAAAATATAGTATCGAGTTTATATATAATAATAAAACTAAGAGTAATGAATTATGATCCATAAAAAGCCTGAACTTCACAAAGATCTCAAATAAGGACGTGTCCCCTTTAAGACAAATCGTCAGTTATAACTGACTGAAGCACAGAGAAAAACAAACATTCTGTTACCATGGTAACATGACCTGCTGTGATGTCACAGCTGCAGCTGGTAAAAAGCCTGAATTCACAAAGCTCACAAATAAGGACGTGGCCCCTTTAAGACAAATCGTCAGTTATAACTGACTGAAGCACAGAGAAAAACAAACATTTTGTTACCATGGTAACATGACCTGCTGTGATGTCACAGCCTCAGCTGATAAATAGCAGTGCAGGGGGAGGAGCTGTCACTTGACATTAGGTCTTGACAGCAGAAGCATCTCTCTTGCAGAGCTCCTGACTGATTTATTCGCATTTCATCACATTATCTCCAGTGATTGGAATTGAGAGTCGATTGATTGATTGGCATTAATTGTCCGATCGTCTATTACTAGTAATTGACATTTCCTGTCAGTTATTTTCTACAAGCAAAAATGAGGAACAGAATCCTCGTCTTTTTTTTTGTTCTGTTGGTTCGTTTGCAACTACACAGAAAAAATATCGTCATACATTCCCCAGAGGTCCACCACATGGATCAGGAGGGGCCCTCACATGTCATCGGAGGGCCCCCAGTCGAGGGGATTGTGGAAACAACACCGCAGCCAGCGGAGATTCCGCTGATTTTTAGAATCCTTTACCCATGGGCTGTACCTAGAGCCGTCGTCAGAAGGGCCCCAGAGACCAGCATGAAGGAGGAGGGGCCCAGAACCGTCATCGGGGGGTCCCCAGAGTCCCGCTGCCGCATGAAGGAGGAGGGGCCCAGAACCGTCATCGGGGGGTCCCCAGAGTCCCGCTGCCGCATGGAGGAGGAGGACATGAAGGGGATGGAGCAGCCAGTGGAGGAAACAGTGAGAGGAATGGAAAATGACCGCCCAGAACCCACCAGCTGGATTTCATTCCTGACCCGTCCTCCATTCTGGTTTAGTTTGGCGCTCCTGATCTGCGTTCTCATTCTGAATTACGTCCAGTGCCAAAATTACCTGGCCAGAACATTAGGATACTACTTTATGTTCCTGCAGCTGAGCGGATCAATTTATCTACTGATCGATCTCTGGAACAGCATGGGGCCAGCCTTTGAGAACCCAGTCCAAGAACCCATCAGCCGGTTTTCATTCCTGACCCGCACTCCATTCTGGTTTAGCTGGGCAGTCCTGATATGTGTTCCGATTCTGAAGTACATCCTGCGCCGAAATTACCTGACCAGAATATTAGCACGCTATTTGGCGTTCGTGCAGCTGAGTGCATACATTTATCTACTGATCGATAACTGGAACAGCAATGGAATATTTTTTGAGAACTTAATCTTAGAACGCATCAACTGGTTTTCATTCCCGGCCCGCAACCCATTCTGGTTTAGCTGGGCAGTCCTGATATGTGTTCAGATTCTGAAGTACGTCCTGCACCGAAATGACCAGGCCAGAGTATTAGGACGCTATTTGACCTTCCTGCAGCTGAGTGCATTAAGTTATCTACTGATCGATATCTGGACCAGCAGGGGGACATCCTATGAGAACCTAATCCAAGAACTCATCAGCTGGTTTTCATTCACATCCTATGAGAACCTAATCCAAGAACTCGACAGCTGGTTTGTATTCCTGACCAGCACTCCATTCGTGTACGTCCTGCACGAAAATCACCTGGCCATAATATTAGGACGCTATTTGATGTTCCTGCATCTGTGTGGGTTCATTTATCTAGTGATCGAAATCTGTAACAACAGGGGGACATCCTTTGGGAACCTAATCCTAGAACTCAGCTTGGTTTCATTCCTGACCCGCACTCCATTCGGGTTTAGTTGGGCAATCCTGATATGTATTCCGATTCTGAAGTACATCCTGCGCCGAAATGACCAGACCAGACTATTAGGACGCTATTTGACGTTCCTGCAGCTGAATGCACTCATTTATCTACTGATCGATATCTGGAGCAGCAGGGGGACATCCTATGAGAACCTAATCCAAGGACTCAACAGCTGGTTTTCTATCACATCCTATGAGAACCTAATCCAAGAACCCATCAGCTGGTTTTCATTCACATCCTTTGAGAACCTAATCCAAGAACCCATCAGATGGTTTTTATTCCTGGCCCATCCTCCATTCTGGTTTAGTTTGGTGCTCCTGATCTGTGTTCTCATTCTGAAGTACGTCCTGCACCAAAATCGCCTGCCCATAATATTAGGACGCTATTTGATGCTCATGCATCTGTGTAGGTTCATTTATCTAGCGATCGGTATCTGGAACAAGAGGGGGACATCCTTTGAGAACTTAGAACCCATCAACTGGTTTTCATTTTCGACCCGCACTCCATTCTGGTTTAGCTGGGCAGTCCTGATATGTGTTCCGATTCTGAAGTACATCCTGTGCCTAAATTACGAGGCCAGAACCTTAGCACGCTATTTGACGTTTGTGCAGCTGAATGCATTACTTTATCTACTGATCGATATCTGGAACAGCAGAGGAACATTCTATGAGAACTTAATCTCAGAACCCATCAACTGGTTTTCATTCCTGACCCGCATTCCATTCTGGTTTAGCTGGGCAGTCCTGATATGTGTTCCGATTCTGAAGTACGTCCTGCGCCAAAATTACCGGGCCAGAGTATTAGGACGCTATTTGACGTTCGTGCAGCTGAATGTATTAATTTATCTACTGATGGATATCTGGACCAGCAGGGGGACATCCTATGAGAACCTAATCCAAGAACTCATCAGCTGTTTTTCATTCCTGACCCGCACTCCAATCGTGTACGTCCTGCACCAAAATCACCTGTCCAGAATATTAGGACGCTATTTGATGATCCTGCATCTGGGTGAGTTCATTTATCTAGTGATCGGTATCTGGAACAACAGGGGGACATCCTTTGAGAATCTAATCCTAGAACTCCTCAGCTTGGTTTCATTCCTGACCCGCACACCATCGTGGTTTAACTGGCTAGGTCTGATCTGTGTTTTCATTCTGAAGCGCATCCTGCACCAAAATGACCTGGCCACAATATTAGGACACCATTTGACGTTCCTGCAGCTGTACGGATTCATTTATCTACTCATCGATGTCTGGAACAGCAGGGGGGCATTCTTTGAGAACTTAATCTCAGAACCCATCAACTGGTTTTCATTCCCGACCCGCACTCCATTCTGGTTTAGCTGGGCACTCCTGATCTGTGTTCCGATTCTGAAGTACGTCCTGCGCCAAAATTACCGGGCCAGAGTATTAGGACGCTATTTGACGTTCCTGCAGCTGAGTGCATTAATTCATCTACTGATCGATATCTGGAGCAGCAGGGGGACATCCTATGAGAACCTAATCCAAGAACTCATCAGCTGGTTTTCATTCACATCCTATGAGAACCTAATCCCAGAACTCAACAGCTGGTTTTTATTCCTGACCCGCCCTCCATTTGTGTTTAGTTTGGTGCTCCTGATCTGTGTTCTCATTCTGAAGTACGTCCTGCACCAAAATCGCCTGGCCAGAGTATTAGGACGCTCTTTGATGTTCCTGCATCTGTGTGGGTTCATTTATCTAGTGATCGGTATCTGGAACAACAGGGGGACATCCTTTGAGAACCTAATCCTAGAACAACTCATCAGCTTGGTTTCATTCCTGACCCATCCTCCATTCTGGTTTAGCTGGGCACTCCTGATCTGTGTTCTGATGCTGAAGTACGTCCTGCGCCAAAATGACCTGGCCAGAATATTAGGACACTATTTGACGTTCCTGCAGCTCAGCGGATCAATTTATCTACTGATCGATATCTGGAACAGATGGGGACCAGGCTTCGAGGACACAATCCTAGAAAACATCCACTGGTTATCACTTCTGACCTTCACTCTATCCTTGCATAGCTTGACACTCCTGATATGTCTTCCGATTATGAGCCACGTCCTGAGCGAAGATGACCAGGACAGAGCATTAGAACGCTGGGCGATATTCCTGCAGATGTGTGGATTAATTTATCCACTGATCTATATCTGGAACAGACGGGGGTTCATGGGCTTGATTTCACCCCTGACCCGTCCTGCATTCTTGCTTAGTTTGGCAGTCCTGATATGTTTTCTGATTTTGAAGCACATCCTGCGCCAAAATTACCTGGCCACAATATTAGCACACTATTTGATGTTGCCGGAGCTGTGTGCATTCATTTATCTACTGATCAATATCTGGAACAGCATGGGGACATCCTTTGAGAATGTAATCCTAGAACTCATCAGCTGGATTTCATTCCTGCCCCGCACTCCATTCTGGTTTAGCTGGGCACTCCTGATCTGTGTTCTCATTCTGAAGTACGTCCTGCGCCAAAATTACCGGGCCAGAACATTAGGACGCTGTTTGATGTTCCTGGAGCTGTGTGCATTCATTTATCAACTGATCAATATCTGGAATATATTCTTTCAGGACCTAATCCCAGAACAAATCAGCTGGATTCCATTCCTGGCTTCCATTCCATCAGGGTTTAGACGCCCAGTCCTGACGTGTATTCTCATGCTGAAGCACATCCTGAGCCGAAATAACCTGGTAACAATATTAGGACTCTATTTGATTTTCTTGGAGCTGAGGCAATTAATTTATCCACTGATCAATATCTGGAACAGCAGGGGGACATCCTTCGAGAACCTAACACTAGAACCCATCAGCGTCCTGCACCAAAATTACCTGCACATACTAGTAGAGTATTATTTCCAGACCAGGCGGCTGCGTGGATTCATTTATCGACTGTTCTATGCCTGGAACAGACTGTGGCCAGCCTTCGTAAGCATAATCCTATTCCTGCTAATAAATTCTGGTGATTGGTACCAATGGGTGGTCACCGGGCTCTGGTCAGTCTGGTCCAAGGGGTGTGTGGCATTAGAGAACACAGTCCAACCCGTACTTATAAATATTGTTACTGAGCACCGGTCAGAATGCTTTCTGGGGCTTATCACTGTGCTGGTGGTACTGCTCCTAATATATTTCAAGCCGTTCTACCGACTGTTCCGACCAACAAGTAGCAACATCACCCCACTAATGAGTGACGCCAATCTACCAGCAAGTGTAAATGCAGAGAGCGCCGCCGCCATGGAGGAGGCACATCCTTGGAGTGATGAGATCCTTCCAACCACCCCAGCAATGGATTCCGGCCTTAGGTCAAGAGGGAGCACAGTTATTGTCCATCCCAGCGGAGCACTTCATAGGAAAAATGTGAACAGAACTATGGAAGAGACTGACGTTCCCCTTCCCAGCGTCACACCTCCTCAAGCTTTCCTTTGGGCTAGCCTAAGCCAGCATATAGATAAGCTTGAATCAGAAATGGTGATCGGGCACAGGGATATATTCCCACAAAAGAGTGACATCATCCCACAGAGTGATGTCATCATTCCACCAACAAGAAAAAATGCAGTGAGCGCCATGGAGGAGACCCAGCCAACCACCCCAGAAATGGATTCCGGTCTTAGTCCACAATGGAGAACAGTTCTTGTCCATCCCAGTGCCACACGTCGTAGGAATAATGTGGACAGCTCTATGGAAGAGACTGACGTTCCCGTTCCCAGTGTCACACCTCCCCGAGTTTCCCTTCGTGCTAAGCTAAGCCAGCGTATAGGGAAGCTCAAATCAAAAATGGTGATCGGAAAGAGGAATATCTTCCCAGGAAAGGGTGACATCACCCCACCCAGTGATGTCATCATTCCACCAACAAGCAAAAATTCAACGAGCGCCATGGAGGAGACTGACGTTTCCGTTCCCAGCGTCACACATCCTCGGGATCACAGCGACATCACCCCACAGAATGGTGGTCTCCTCTCATTACAGAGTTCCCTTATGTCACCAGTGACTGATGACATCAATATGCTATTGGATTCCAGCATTAGTCAACAAAGGGCAACACTGGCTGTTGTTCCCAATGTGGAAACTCGTAATAATCAGACCCGTCTTCACCTACGGAAATTATTCCGGCTAGTGAAGAAGCGCAAACCAACCAAGGAGGACCGCCAAGAGTCTTAAAGTCTTTACTTTTCATAGCGCTCCAGCGCTATGGTGTCCCGGAGCCACTGCCAGCTTTGGCCAGGTGGCTTCCAGGTACCAATCTCCGCCCAATTTAATCGGCCAGACCAACATGACGTCACTCCCGCGCTGGCGTGGGAGTTCAGATATCTCGGCATTGCCGGAGTTCTGTGTTAAGCTGCGTGGGCGCAGTTATTTAGTTATTCAATTATATGCAGTGTTATTATAGTGTGTTATTGTAGTGCAGTGTTATAATAGTGTCTTATAAAGAGCAGAGGGGGTACAGAGGTGGGGGTAGAAGAGCAGTAGGTACAGAGGTGGGGGCAGAAGAGCAGGGGGTACAGAGCCTTTCAAACGCATAAAATACTTTCATTATTCAGATGTCCCAGAATTCAACTTCGTCAACGATCGATGGGGACATTTGCTCAACATCATCAAGGAATCGGGATCAGCCCGGGTTCAGTCTAAAACAAAAACCCGGGTCCTATATTTCAAATGAAACACAATAGTGGTAAAACCAAACAGACAAAAATGCTAATCTTACCAAGATTGTAAGTGACATAGGAGGACACTCACCTGGAGAAATCCGCTGCAGTAGCCCGCTTGTGCTGGTTGGGGGGCCAGTGCATAAGGGGCCACTGCAGCGGATTTCTCCAGGTCAACCCCTGAGTCTCCTATGTCACTTACAATTTTGGTAAGATTGGCAGCGACTTTGTCTGTTTGGCTTTACCATTATTTTGTTTCATTTGAAATATTTGACCCAGGTTTTTGTTTTGGTCATAGTGTTTGGTTTTTGAAAGAGTATGTTTATGAGGCCTGTGTTGGACCAGCTATAAGGGGAGGTTGGAGGCCGGTATGTTTATGAGGCGAGTGTTCGACAGGCTATGAGGGGAGGGTTCATACCGGTATGTTTTTTGAGGTGTATGTTGGACCGGCTTTGAGGAGAGGTTGGAGGCCGGTATGTTTTTGAGGCGTGTTTTGGACTGGCTATAATGGGAGGTTGTAGGCTGGTATGTTTTTAAGATGTTTGTTGGACCGGCTATAATGAGAGGTTGGAGGCCGGTATGTTTTTAAGACGTCTGTTGGACCAGCTATGAGGAGAGGTTGGAGGCCGGTATGTTTTTAAGGTGTGTGTTGGACCAGCTACGAGGAGAGGTTGGAGGCCGGTATGTTTTTGAGGCATGTTTTGGACTTGCTATGATGAGAGGTTGGAGGCCGGTATCTTTTTGAGACATGTGTTGGACCAGCTACGAGGAGAGGTTGGAGGCTGGTATGTTTTTAAGGTGTGTGTTGGACCGGCTATGGGGAGGTTGGAGGCCGGTATGGGAGGAGTCTTTCCAGTTTTCTTTGCTGGAGAAATGAGAACTCCTTCCACCAGTGAGGTCCTTCATGGAGAAGTCCAAGGCCTCACTCACACGGGGTGTGTATGAATCTGTACCCTGTGTGGGGGCTGCACTTACCCCAAAAAGGACATCCATGTGGGTGCAGTTGCGCGGACGCACCCTGGGTGCGTTTCGGGGCCGTGCACCGGCACCCACACAGATGTCACATTGGGAACAGCCGCTGCACCCCAGATGACAGCAATGGGACGGCCTACATGGGATGCTGGGAACACCTGTGCATCCCCATTCCGGTAAACACGGCCCTCCCATGGGGTACGGATTTATACCCCCTGTATGAATGAGGCCTAAGGGTGAATGGAATATTTACCTCCATTGTGTTGCCAATTTGGGGACCACTGTACCCCTCTTTATTGTTATTTGGGGTGTTTTATTATAGGAGTGTTATAGATTGTAGATTAGGAGAAGTTTGGATTTCTTCTGGAGGAGTTTTGAGTGGACATAACTGATGTACCCCGCTCAGCGGGGGCGGGCCTTCGAGAACAGAGGCCGCATATGGGCAGCACAGAGGCTTAGTGGTGAGCCTTGCAGCACTTCAGTCCCTGGTTCAAATCCTGACCAGGACACTATCTGCATGGAGTTTGCATGTTCTCCCTGTGCTTGCGTGGGTTTCCTCCAGGTTCTCCGGTTTCCTCCCACCCAATTAAACACATGCTACGCTCTCTCTTTCCTTTGTCTTTCTTTCTTTCCTTCCCTCTCTCTCTCTCTCTCTCTCTCTCTCTCTCTTTCCATCATCTCTGATTTCTATTGGACATGACTAATGTACCCCCCTCAGCGGGGTGGCCCTTTTAGAACTGAGGCCGTATATGGGCAACACAGAGGCTTAGTGGTGAGCCTTGCAGCACTGGGGTCCTTGGTTCAAATCGTGACCAGGACACTATCTGCATGGAGTTTGCATGTTTTCCCTGTGCTTGCGTGGGTTTCCTCCGGGTTCTCCGGTTTCCTCCCACACTAAAGACATGCTACTTTTTGCGTTGGTGGTGCAGTGGTTAGCACAGCTGCTTTCTAAGCTGATGACCCGGGTTCGATTCCCGGCCAACGCAGTCGCCAAGATGGCTTCCTCACCTTTTAAGTGTATTGAGTCCCGTGTGTGTGTGGGGGGGGGGGGTGTTATACAGATTAAGTGTTGAGTATATATGAAACTTTATATGAAGCTCACTACTAAATGAGACCAACCAATGAGCAGAATAATTGTAACATTACAAAGGGCGTACATACATAGACATTGGTAGAGAAGGTATATAGAATGTAATATAATAAAAAAGGTCTCCACAGAAATCATCTAAACAATTGATAGAACACAATTATTCCAACATGATACACATAATAATGGAGCTCGGGTATGTGCGCCCAAATTGTACCGCCAACATTTATACATGGATAAGAATCTTTCATTAACCACTTAAGGACCGAGCCTCTTTCTGAGATTCGCTGTTTACAAGTTAAAAACATATTTTTTTTGCTAGAAAATTACTTAGAACTCCCAAACATTATATATTGTTTTTTTCTAACACCCAAGAGAATAAAACGGCGGTCGTTACAATAATTTTTGTCACACCGTATTTGCGCAGCGGTCTTAAAAGCGCACTTTTTAGAAGAAAAAAAACTTTAAAAAAAATAAATAAAAAATAAGACGGCAGTAAAATTAGCCCAATTGTTATTATTGTGAAAGATAATGTTACGCCGAGTAAATTGATACTCAACGTGTCACGCTTCAAAATTGCGCCCGCTCGTGGAATGGCGACAAACTTTTACCCTTAAAAATCTCCATAGGCGACGTTTAAAAAAATTCTACAGGTTGCATGTTTTAAGTTACAGAGGAGGTCTAGGGCTAGAATTATCGCTCTCGCTCTACCGATCGCGGCGATACCTCAACGGGTATGAACACCGGACAACGGTTTGAACACCGTTTTCATATGCGGGCGCTTCTGCGGGCGAGCTCGGCGGGACGGGGCGCTTTAAAAAATCTTTTTTTTTTCTTATTTATTTTAATTTATTTTGACATATTTAATAAAATAAATTGTGTCACTTGTATTCCTATTAGAAGGAATGTAAACATCTCTTGTAATAGAAAAAAACATGACAGGTCCTCTTATATATGAGATTTACACTAAAAGGCAATAAAATAATTAAATACAAATTTTGTAATTCTAAAAAAAAAAATACATTAAAAAAGCCCCTTTAAGAGCAAGGGGCAGAAGTGACGTTGTTTCCGCCCTGCAGTGATATGGAGACGGGTGGGGGGGGGGGGGGGGACATCTTCCCCTCACCCGTCTCCATACACAAGCAGGGACAGACGCAATCGCCTCCGCCGTGGTGGAGGGCACCGCAGAGACCACTTTTATCTGGTAGCGGACCGCCCGCTGAAGAAGAGGATACCGGGGGTTAGGGTAGCGATCTGCTGCCCATTACAGCAGTATTCAACTTCAAAGAGGTAGAGATAGTCAGCACGGAAGGTATTCCAGGGCAGGGGCGGCTGGTGCTCAAAATTTTTGGGGGGCGCAAACAATCGAAAAAAAAAAAAAAAAAAACAATTGCAGCCTCACTGTGCCCATCAAATGCAGCCACTGTGCCATCAATTGTCACCACTGTGCCCATCAATTTTATAGAAATAATGTAAAGCAAACCCTGATTAGGGGCACATAAGTAGTAAAACTACTACTACTACTACTGTGCCCATCAATTATCACCACTGTGCCATCAATTGTCGCCACTGTGCCATCAAATGCAGCCACTGTGTCCATCAATTGTCACCACTGTGCCATCAAATGCAGCCACTGTGCCCATCAATTGTCACCACTGTGCCATCAAATGCTGCCACTGTGCCCATCAAATGCAGCCACTGTGCAATCAATTGTTACCTCTGTGCCATCAATTGTCACCACTGTGCCATCAATTGTCACCATTGTGACATCAAATGCAGCCACTGTGCCATCAATTGTCACCACTGTGCCTATCAATTTTATAGAAATAATGTAAAGCAAACCCTGATTAGGGGCACATAAGTAGTAAAACTACTACTACTACTGTGCCCATCAATTGTCACCACTGTGCCATCAAATGCAGCCACTGTGCCCATCAAATGTCACCACTGTGCCATCAAATGCAGCCACTGTGCCATCAATTGTCACCACTGTGCTCATCAAATGCAGCCACTGTGCCATCAATTGTCACCACTGTGCTCATCAAATGCAGCCACTGTGTCCATCAATTGTCACCACTGTGCCCATCAATTTTATAGAAATAATGTAAAGCAAACCCTGATTAGGGGCACATAAGTAGTAAAACTACTACTACTACTACTACTACTACTGTGCCCATCAATTGTCACCACTGTGCCATCAAATGCAGCCACTGTGCCATCAATTGTCACCACTGTGCTCATCAAATGCAGCCACTGTGCCACAAATTGTCACCCCGGGGCCATCAATTGTCTTCCCTGTGCCATCAATTGTCACCACTGTGCCATCAAGCGCAGCCACTGTGCCCATCATTTATCGCCACTGTGCCCATAAATTGTCGCCACTGTGCCATCGATGGGTTCGCTTTGAGAGCATAATAAATAAGGGGAATTGCCAATGCATCCCATTGGGTGATAAATGTAACCACTTCTCCACCGCGCCTATTCTGGCACTTCTCTCCTTCATGTAAAAATCATATTTTTTTTGGCTAGAAAATTAATCAGAACCCCCGAAACATTACATATTTTCTTTTCAGCAGACACCCTAGGGAATAAAATGGCGGGGGGGGGGGGGGAAGTGTTATACAGATTAAATGTTGAGTATATACAGGGCAGCCATCACAAATTTTGGGGCGAAGGGGGGAAGCTTTAGGTGGAAGGGGGGCCGCCCGGGCCTGTAAGGGGACTATCGGGCCCCTTACAGGTGTACAGGGCCGACATCAGGAATTATGGGGCCCCTTACACAACTTCAGGAATGGGCCCCCCTGGAGCAGAGAACCTGGGGGGGGTGGATCCACAAATTGAGAAGTGGGGGGTGCCGCCGCTAACTGAGAAGCGGCCAGGGGGCGTGAATCCAGAAGCGGGGGTGCTGCCGCCGTGAATTGAGGTCGGGGTGCTTAAGAACAAATAAAAAAAAAAAAAAGAAGGGGGTTGCCATCCGGGGCCACTTAAAAAAAAAGAGGGGTTGCCATATGGGGCCCTGGGGACCTCTGGACCCTTTAATAAAAAAATTATATATTTATATATATATATTATATAAAAAATGTAATGTTAAAAAAAAAAACACCTTACGGGTGTACTGCCTGTACCCCCCCCCCCCCCCCCCCCCCCCCCCGAAGGCGGCCCTGAGTATTTGTTTTGTGTTCCCCTTTTCAGCCAGTAGGTGGAGCACTCGCCTCCTTTTCAGGTATTTTCTAGACTCTCTATCACAGCTTGGCTGTAAAAAAAGCTTGCTGTGTACTATATATAGCTCCTTAGATGAAAGGTAGAAATTTAGATTTGAATGAGTATATAAGCCGTGATCCCGCCCCCTCCCTGCCAGGCGGCTCCATCCGGCTGTTACCGACCCTATTAATATTAAAAAATTATTTTAAAAAGGGATTTTAGATTTTATTATTTTAGGGTTAGTGTTTAAAATTAAATATTTTACTATCAATTTTTTTTTTGGGAGGGAGGTATATTTTATTTTTATATTATACTGGTGGTTTTTTTTTGGGTGGGGGTCAGCAGCGTGAATTTTTTGGTGACGCAGTTAAAACAGCCCTTTGTTCGGGACACATCACACCATTTCTGTCCAGTTTACTGCGCCACGGTGTCAAGTGCACCAAAGCACCACATTCGCCACCCCTCCCCCCAATAGCCTGAGCTGCTGATAAAAATGAGACCACCCCCCTATTGTTGGAGGTCTAACAGAAGAGGCGCCGAGTAGATGGTGAGCAGTTTGTCCATCAGCAGGAGATTTGTGATTTGAGAGGCAGGTCGCGGCTATTTTCATTTTCTGTCAGTTGGTGTGCAGTACAGAGGAAATGGTGGAGAGGATAACCAAGCCTGTTTCTCTCCTATCTTCCTCTTTCACCTTCCGTTCCTCTCTCCTCCCATCTTCCTCTCTCCTCCTATATTCCTCTTTTGGTTTATTTATCTCTCCTCCCATCTTCCTCTTTCCCCTTCTCTTCCTCTCTCCTCCTACCATCTTCCTCCTTCCCCTTCTCTTCCTCCCATCTTCCTCTTTCCCCTTCTCTTCCTCTCTCCTCCTACCATCTTCCTCCTTCCCCTTCTCTTCCTCCCATCTCCCTCCTCTCATCTTCCTCTTTCCCCTTCTCTTCCTCCCATCTCCCTCCTCTTCCTCTCTCCTCGCATCTTCCTCTTTCCCCTTCTCTTCCTCCCATCTCCCTCTTTCCCCTTCTCTTCCTCCCATCTCCCTCTTTCCCCTTCTCTTCCTCCCATCTCCCTCTTTCCCCTTCTTTTCCTCTTTCTCCTTCTTTTCCTCTGTCCTATCTTTCTCTTTCCCCTTACGTTGCTCTCTCCTCCCATCTTCCCCCTTCCTCTCTCCCCTTCTCTCATCTCTCCTCCCATCATCCTCTTTCCCCTTACCTTCCTCTCTTTGTCCTTACGTTCCTCTCTCCTCCCATCTTCCTCTTTCCCCTTTTCTTCCTCTTTCCCCTTCTTTTCCTCTCTCCTATCTTTCTCCTTACGTTCCTCTCTCCTCCCATCTTCCTCTTTCCCCTTCTCTTCCTCTCTCCTCCCATCTTCCTCTTTCCCCTTCTCTTCCTCTCTCCTCCCATCTTCCTCTTTCCCCTTCACTTCCTCCCATCTTCCTCTTTCCCCTTCTCTTCCTAACTCCTCCCATCTTTCCCCTTCTCTTCCTCTCTCTCTCATCTTACTCCTTACGTTCCTCTCTCCTCCCATCTTCCTCTTTCCCCTTCCTCTCTCCTCCCATCTTCCTGTTTCCCCTTCTCTCATCTTCCTCTCTCCCCCCATACCTTCCTCTCTTTGTCCTTACGTTCCTCTCTCCCCTTACCTTCCTCTCTTTGTCCTTACGTTCCTCTCTCCTCCCATCTTCCTCTTTCTCTTCCTCTCTCCTATCTTTCTCCTTATGTTCCTCTCTCCTCCCATCTTCCTCTTTCCCCTTCCTCTCTCCTCCCATCTTCCTCTTCTCTTCCTCCCATCTTCCTCTTTCCCCTTCTCTTCCTCTCTTTCTCCTTACGTTCCTCTCCTCCCATCTTCCTCTTTCCCCTTCTCTTCCTCTCTCCTCCCATCTTCCTCTTTCCCCTTCTCTTCCTCTCTCCTCCTATGCTTCTCTTTCCCCTTACGCTCCTCTCTCCTCCAATCTTCTTCTGTTCCTCTCTCCACTTCCCTGCTTCTCTTATCTTCCTTTTTTTCCTTCCATTCCTCTCTCTTCACATCATCTTCTTCTGTTCCTCTCTCCTCTTCTCCATTTCTCTCTCCTCCCATCTTCTTCTTTCCCCTTCCAATTCCGTCAATATTTGATGTCCCACAATATACCAAGACATCAAATAACATCGATTACGAGACCAAAATTAAAGACTTTTAATTGAGTTACATTGTGTACATGTAATGCGTCTTTGTAGCGGCTAGAAAAGTCCCACAATGCATTTTGAAGAGTGTAAGGCGACGCTCGTTTCCCATGATTGAGAAGAGAACCAGAAGAAGACACCAGGCCATTGGACGAAGCGGCTAGATTTAATGTAAACATATCCATGATGCAAGGTTCTGCAATGTTTCACATGGACTCACCAGAACATGTTGGACTTGTATAGAAGTTTAGTTGCATCACATAATAATAATAATTCGTATCGACACGTAACAGCGTTATGTCATATCAGCGTTCTATTATTGAAAAAATATCTGTACAAATACAATTTACTAACAAAGTCATCGTATGACATCATCATACCCACCCTGTACATAGCGGAGGCCGACTGTGTGCCCCGCCCATCCTCAGGCTGGCTCCACCCTTAATTTTGGGGAAGTGTTTTTATTTCCATCTGTGAAACCCCATTGGGGAGATTGCCCTCCCCCACCCTGTGACCGGGGCCCTACACCATCTCCCCCGAACACAGATATCCATAAAGAAAAACATGGCGAACCTTGGCACCCCAGAACTACATTTCCCATGATGCTCAACTGCACTACAGAGTGCATGAGCATCATGGGAAATGAAGTTCCAAAACCTCCAGGGGTGCCAAGGTTTTCACCCTCATGTTGATCTTTCCAAAATAAACTTTTGTCTGGAGGCGGGATTTAAAGGAGACGTTCACCTTTCGAACATGTTGCATGGCCCTCCCATTTTTTTTTTAGAGCGTCACATTTTCCAGCATCTGCACCTTGTCTCCCCCTATTTGTGACAGCGAGCCCGGGGATCTTCTCCCAGCACCCACTATCACAATTGGAAAACATCAGGGGGGGGGGGTGTCCACCCACACAGCTGCATCATTCATTCACAGTTCTGTCCCTTGACAGCAGGCCGGGAATCTTTTCCCCGCAACCTGAAAACAGCGAGAAGGGGGGGGGGCTGCACCCACACAGCTGCATCATTTATTCACAGTTCTGCACATTATTGTGACAGTGGGGCCTCGGGATCTTCTCCCCGCACTTGCCATCACAATTTGAAAACAGCGGGGAGGGCTCCACCCACACAGCTGCATCATTCATTCTCAGTTTCCTGTGAATGAATAGACTACAAGTACCATCAACCATTGCGGCTGACGGCTTGTAGTACTCTATGAACTGGGGGGGGGTGAGATGGTGAGCATCCACTTAGTTCATTGATCTTCCTGCGCTCAAGTAACTGTCTGCCCATAGGGGGGAGGTACAGACTGACCACCATCTCCCAAGGCCGGGTTCACATATGCGCAGCTGAAGGGTTTGTAGTCCAGTGCGGTTCTTGTTCACCAGTTTCAGGTGCAAATTTTTGCCCGAATTCGCAACTCAACCGGACCCCCCCCAAAAAAACCGCACAGAACACTTTTTGAAAAAGCACTGCGGCCGCCTCGGTCAGGTGTGACTCCATCGAGAGCCAGTCACATGTCATACGAATTGGATGTGGTGTAAAACCAGCCTGAGAGTCTGGAGGGACCGGACGTTGCGCCCACAATCTGCTGATCACGGGGGGCAATGCCCTGCAGGCCCCTTAAAAAATAAAATAAACCAAAAGGTGAACTTATCCTTTATTTAAAGGCCATCTATAGCTAAATCCTTTTTTTATTTCCAGGATTTGGATTGAGCAGGGAATGGTTACAGTAGAATTTCGGCCTCGAAAATAACTATTCTTAAAAACGTCCGTCCCCCTTCAACCTGTGTAAGAAAGACGTGGATACAGGAGAACCTCGGATCCATTCCAGAAGAACGCTCGGAATCCAAAGTACTCATATCAAAGCGAGTTTCCCCATTGAAGTCAATGAAAACGAAAATAATTTGTTCTGCATTGACTTCAATGGCATACAATACCGCATGTGGCCAGAGGTGGGTGGGGGCACCGGAGAGCCTCGGAAACAGTTGGAAAGGCCCAAGGACAGCTCAACCACCTCTGCTCCTGGATGCACGGGCTGCTGTTAGTCTTCTACTGCTTCCAAACGCCTCTGAAAAATGTATGTGGATGCACACACCAACATAGAGGGGCTATTAAGGCTGCTTTCACGCTGAAAGCGCCCGGGGCGTCGGCGGGAAAATTCCGCTATTTTTAGCAGTGCTTTACTGTCATTTTTGCAGCTTTTTTCGACAAAAAAAAAAAAGTGTCTGCAAAGTGCCGCTTTGCCGGCGGCGCTGCCTATTGATTTCAACGGGCAGTAGTGCTTTAGTAGCGGTAAGCTCACCTCTCCAAAGATGCAGCTGGTAGGACCTTTTCTGACGCCCTGCCAGCGCACCGCTCCAGTATGAAAGGAGCCGCTGTTTCAGGGCACTTTGCAGGCGCGATCTTTAGCGCTTATAATGCGTCCCAATGTTAAAGAGGTCTAAGAGGCGGTAAAAAGAAAACCACAGCAGTCCGGATGCAGCCGTGTGGGTGGAGCCCCCCGCTGTTTTCAAAATTGTGATATCGGGTGCGGGGAGGAGATCCCCAGGCCCCGCTGTCATAAGGGGCAGAACTGTGAATAAATGATGCAGCTGTGTGGGTGCAGCCCCCCCCCCCCCCCCCCCCCCTCACTGTTTTCAGATTGCGGGGAGAAGATTCCTGGCCCGCTGTCATAAGGGGCAGAACTGGGAATGAATGATGCAGATGTGTGGGTGGAGCCCCCTCGCTATTTTCAGATTGCGGGTGCGGGGAGGAGATTCCTGGCCCGCTGTCATAAGGGGCAGAACTAGGAATGAATGATGCAGCTGTGTGGGTGGAGCCCCCCTCGCTGTTTTCAGATTGCAGGTGCGGGGAGAAGATTCCTGGCATGAGGCCCCTTAGTGCCGGTTCACACAGGGGTGACCCATTAGCCGCCTGACAAGTCCCACCCCATGCCTTGCGATGGAAGCGTTCTAATAGGAGAGACTCAAGTTAGAAAACGGTTCCTGTACTACTTTTGGGGGCGACTTCGGAGCGGCTCGCATTGACTTTCTACACAGAAGTCGTTTTGCAAGCCGTGCTGTACAGGGTGCCTTTAGAGTCTGGTGACTTTGAAGAAGCCCCTGTGTGAACCGGCGTCCTGCCGAAAATGTTTCCCCAGCGAATTAGGACCCACCCCCCCCCTGTACTGCGCAGCAGCGGCGGCGCATGCGCAGTACGAACCTCAAACAAGCCTCCGAAAATAGCCGAACATGTAGAGCTGAGAGTCGGCTCTACGCGGCGCACACGCAATGACTATCACACATGCCGCACGCTCCCGATGCTAGTGCTACTCTGCAAGGGGCGAGGATGATTGCAACGATAAAGTCTTAGCGGGGGGCAAGTTGGCCATCCGAGTTAAATGTGCAAACCTGACCATCAACATTGTCATCGCAAAACCCCGCCCATCAACACGCCCCTCTAAGACGTGCACTTTATTGTTACAATCACCCCCGCCCCTTGCGGAGTAGCACTAGCATCGGGAGCGTGCAGCATGTGTGGGATAGTCATTGCGCATGCGCTGTGCAGAGCCGACTCTCAGTTCCACATGTTCGACTATTTTCAGTGACTCTGCGCCGCGCCTGCACAGTACAAGGGGGGGGGTCCTTATCCGCCGCGTGGAACTTATTTGGCAGAACACCGGCACTTATGCTCATTTTATTGTTTAGTTTTGGCTATATATATATATATATATATATATAACATTTTCTCTCTCTCTCTCTCTCTCCCCCCCGCGCCCCCCCGGGTCTGTGTACATGGACCGGTACTCTTCCATCATAGCCTGGATCCTCCATATCCAGTTCTGTGACCTGAAAGAACAAGCGACATTCAGCCAAACCACACACACACACAAACAAACCCCTGTGGTTTCCCTACTTGGAGCGGGCCACAAGGCTGACACTCAGTAAATCATAGAACTATACAATATATATATATATAGATTTGTTAGACTAGTGCTCCTCCTAGATATGCCAGATTTTCCTCCGAATGTAAACTTGTGCTAATATCATTGAAGTGCAAAGGACGCAACGCG
>JAJQKJ010002045.1:0-12500 GCA_029574335.1 Rana kukunoris | reverse complement strand
ACTTGACGTCATAACGTCGCGCCCGGGCCTCCGAAGGTCATAGAGATGACTAGTGACTGGTCATCGGAAATCTCTATGATCGTCATGTGGCGGCGGCCGATTCTTTCTCCGGGTCCACCGATGGAACGGGAGAGCCCGGAGAAGCACCGGAGGGGGGGGGTGCCCCCTCTTATCGCCTGTAAGTATCGAACTGCCGCCATGATCGATCTTATGGTGCGCAGAATCGCCGGCTGAAAACAATATCTGGATGATGCCTGTAGCTGCCCCCATCATTCAGCTATCACCATTAAAAGTCAATGACGTCATATGACGGCCTTGGGCTGGAAGGGGTTTATGTGATGCATACTAGCACATTATGGCTTTACCTTGAAGCCCACAAAAAAAAAAAAAAAGGCAGCAGTTTACAACTGCTTTTACATCAGGGGCAGTCAAAGGGTTAACTGTGTGCCTAGCCAGTGTTTAAGGTGTACTGTGGGAGGAGCTTTTACTGGGGGGGGGGCGGGGGATGGGGATTCCATGTCCTTGCTTTGCAGACAGGCACCAATAAGCGGCAAAGGCTAGGCAGCCAGCCATGGGCAAAGACAGGCGGCACTACCGGGTGTTACTGGTGGGCAGGGATGGGCACTGTGGCGGACAGGGATGGGCACTGTGGCGGACAGGGATGGGCACTGTGGCGGACAGGGATGGGCACTGTGGCGGGCAGGGATGGGCACTGTGGCGGGCAGGGGTGGGCACTGTGGCGGGCAGGGGTGGGCACTGTGGCGGGCAGGGGTGGGCACTTGCATAGTTTATTATTGGGGCACTGGTTTGCAGGTGATTTGTACATTTGAGGGGGCTGATGATCAATGTGCCGATTATCAGCACAGACCACCCCCTCTGACAAGGAAGGGCCGTCAATCAGCTCTCCGAGGAATAACGCTTACCGGCACTTACAGGTTCACACGATGATCAGCTGTGATTGGTCACATCTGATCGCGTGGTAAGAACCCTCACAAACACTGCAGCTGCCGACTATTAAAATAAGGACACTTACCTGTCCAGGGCGCCAGCGATGCCCTCACCCGAAGCTGATCTGTCCCTCAGCACTTGGGTGGAGGCGCCGCCATCTTTGGTAAGGGAATCAGGAAGTGAAGCCTTGTGGCTTTACAGCCTGGTTCCCTACTGCGAATGCAAGAGTGTCTGCTGGGACCTGTGTGTCTCCCAGAAGACAGCGTGTGGGGGGGGGGGGGGGATGATGGAGGAGGCGCCGGATGTGGCTTAGGTCACCGCAGTGATCTATGCCTGGAAGTGTGAGCAAATACCTGTATTACACAGGTATCTGGTCCCTCCCCCCTGAAAGGTGCCAAATGTGACACTGGAGGGGGAGGGTTCCAATGAGCGGAAGTTACGCTTTTGGGTGGAACTCCACTTTAAGTTACCTGGAGGCCGGAGTGCGAGTGCGCCCCCTACCTGGAAGTGTTGGATCACGTACTAGGTGCACAAGCCCGCGCAGCAGAGCCACCTCTGCCGCCATATATGTAAGTTGTACGGACGGCAAGTGGTTAAAAAAAAATAATAATACGCTTGGCTGCATTATATAGGGAGGGGGAGGGGGAGGGGGATGGGATCTTACCATGGGCAATGGGAGTTTTGTGAGGGCCAGCATACACTTCAGAGCCGAAATCCGAACGCCCTAGAAAATCAAATAAAAAACACAATAAATGTTTAACAACCAGAAATCTACATTTAAAATTAACAAATGTATTTTTTTTTTTTTTGACTACTTACAAATCTAAGGCCTCATTCACAAAGGAGGCGTGCGTAAGAGGGCGGAGTTTTGCCGGCGCAACCGTTCCATGCATTCCAGTGCAGGCCGTCCCCATTCAAGTCAACTGGAACACAGCCGCCGCTCCCAACTCTAAATCCATGGGGGGGAGGGGGGCGTGTACCCCCGAAACCCACACTTTGGGGACCTGCACTCACACGGATGTCATATTGGGAGCGGCCGCTGTGTCCCGGTTGACATGATTGGGGACGGCCTGCACTGGGATGCATGGAACCACAAAAAAAAAAAAAACATGCCCTTCACTTTGGTTTTGACTTAACCCCTTCAATACCGGGAAGTTTCACCCCCTTCCTGCCCAGGACAATTTTTAGCGCTGCCGCACTTTGAATGACAATTGCGCGGTCATGCAACACTGCCTACTGGCTCTTCCGGGTTCAGCAGATGAGCCTCCCGATCGCGTGTCACTAGACCCACCTCCTCAAGTGCTTCTCCGATCACTCCCGGTCAAATCGGGGAGTCAGAGAATGAACCCGCTGGAAGTTTACCATAGAGCTGGCCGTGGAACAGATGGTGCCCAGCCATCTTTATGACCCTACAGGTCGGGAACGATGCCACACGCCATGTACATACCATGCTGGGACTACAGGTCGGGTAGGACACTACGGGCTATGTACATACCATGCTGGGACTACAGGCAGTGGCGTCACTAGTTGTTGGTGTCACCTGGTGCAGTAAAACATGGTGTCACCCCCCGTCTAGGCTGCCTAGCACCATGCAGGCAGTGCACAGTCACGGGGCGCACTCCAAACCAGCCCCTGTAAATGATAGTATAGGGCGGTATATAGTGGCAGGTTAGGGTAGAATAGGGTGGTATAGTGACAGGTTGGTGTGGTATATGGCAGGTTAAGGTGGTACGGAGCAGGTTAAGGTAGTATGGGGCAGGTTGGGGTGTTATAGGGCAGGTTAGGGTGGGAAAGGGCAGGTTGGGGTGGCACAGGGCAGGCTGGGTTGTATAGGGCAGGTTGGGGTGACAGGGCAGGCTGGGTGGTATACA
Organism: Rana kukunoris; assembly: GCA_029574335.1. Classification (NCBI taxonomy): domain Eukaryota; kingdom Metazoa; phylum Chordata; class Amphibia; order Anura; family Ranidae; genus Rana; species Rana kukunoris. The sequence goes on along the minus strand of JAJQKJ010002045.1, from coordinate 9,681 downwards.
GCAGGCTTGTATGGCACACGGCAGGCTGGGGTGGCACACGGCAGGCTGGGGTGGCACACGGCAGGCTGGGGTGGCACACGGCAGGCTGGGGTGGCACACGGCAGGCTGGAGTGGCACGGGGCAGGCTGGAGTGGCACGGGGCAGGCTGGAGTGGCACGGGGCAGGCTGGAGTGGCACGGGGCAGGCTGGAGTGGTACGGGGCAGGCTGGAGTGGTACGGCGCAGGCTGGAGTGGTATACAGCAGGCTGGGGTAGCACGGGGCAGGCTGGGGTAGCACGGGGCAGGCTGGGGTAGCACGGGGCAGGCTGGGGTGGTATGGGGCAGGCTGGGGTGGTACGGGGCAGGCTGGGGTGGTACGGGGTAGGCTGGGGTGGCACAGAGCAGGCTGGGGTGGCACAGAGCAGGCTGGGGTGGCACACTGCAGGCTGGGGTGGCACACTGCAGGCTGGGGTGGCACACTGCAGGCTGGGGTGGCACACTGCAGGCTGGGGTGGCACACTGCAGGCTGGGGTGGCACACTGCAGGCTGGGGTGGCACACTGCAGGCTGGAGTGGTATGGGGCAGGCTGGAGTGGTATGGGGCAGGCTGGTATGGCGCAGGCTGGGGTGGTATACAGCAGGCTGGGTTAGCACAGGGCAGGCTGGGGTGGTATGGGGCAGGCTGGGGTGGTATGGGGCAGGCTGGGGTGGTATGGGGCAGGCTGGGGTGGTATGGGGCAGGCTGGGGTGGCACGGGGCAGGCTGGGGTGGCACAGGGCAGGCTGGTCTAGTGGGGGAAGGGGGTGGCTGGACACAGCTATATTATGTATTTACCACCTTGCACCCCCCCTTTCGTTATCAGACTAGCACAGCACAGGATGCCAGACACTGTTTGAGAGTCCTCCCACACTATCTCTGATGGCCTGCCAGTACCAAACCCCCTCGCAAGCTGAGTGTCACCCTTTACTAGTTCACTTCCCTCCCGCCTGTACTGTACTCACACATGTTCCGGGAGTCTGGAGAGAGACGAGGACAGCATCACAGCATGCAGCCGTGCCGGCTCCTCCCCCACTCTACCCACACATTGCATTGAGCACGGAGAGGAGAGCCCGGAAGGGAAGGAGGAAGCCGCGGCACCAGTCTGAGCTGGGTATCGCCGTATGTGTGGGGACGGTCGGACCCCGGGCACCCAGTCTGCTTCTGCCTTACTCCCTCCTCCCCCACTCTCCCTGCACATCGCATTGAGCAGGGGAGATTCCAGAAGGGAAAGAGGAAGCCGCGGTGCCCCTCTCAATGTGGCGCCAGTCTGAGCCGGGTGTTACCCTCTGGCGGGTGTCACTCGGGTTCGGGCCGCACCCCCATAGCAACGACACAGGCTCTGGGCATGTCAGCAAAAAAAAAAAAAAATGTAAAAAAAGAAAAAAAAGGGTGTCACCCGGGTGCGGATCGCACCCCCCGCACCCCCCTAGCAACGCCTCTGACTACAGGTCAGGTACGATGCCACACACCATGTACTTACCATGCTGGGACTACAGGTCAGGATCGATGCTACACGCCATGTACATACCATGATGGGACTACAGGTCAGGTACGACATTACACGCCATGTACATACCATGCTGGGACTACAGGTCAGGTACGACACTACACGCCATGTACATACCATGCTGGGACTACAGGTCAGGTATGACACTACACGCCATGTACATACTATGCTGGGACTACATGTCAGGGGTACGATGCTACACGCCCATACTATGCTGGGACTACAGGACAGGTACGGCACTACACGCCATGTACATACCATGCTGGGACTACAGGTCAGGTACGACACTACACGCCATGTACATACCATGCTGGGACTACAGGTCAGGTATGACACTACACGCCATGTACATACTATGCTGGGACTACATGTCAGGGGTATGATGCTACACGCCCATACTATGCTGGGACTACAGGACAGGTACGGCACTACACGTCATGTACATACCATGCTGGGACTGCAGGTCAGGAGGAGGAGCTTCCTGATGAGGGTGTCGATGTGAATATTCAGGATATCCGCAGCATCCAGCAGAAGGGGCTCCAGGCAGGTCAGGGTGGACAGTTGGACGATGCGGTCAGAGCAGGAGAGGGCCTCCAGCAGCAGAGAGACAAGCTACACGGGGACATCAACACATCCAGATATGAGGGGAATAAACAGTGACTACAGGAAGGAGGAATCTCATCACAGTGTACGTCCTTCACCCCGCCCCTGCCCCCCCCCCATGCAACAGTTTTATGAGCACAGTCAATAGAGTATATTTCAAGGACTGGTCTCATGGTCTTTACTAGATTAGCCCACCAATAATCAGTACTGCATTGGCACTTTTAAGATCAATAGTGGTGGTAAAACCCTATGAATGAGCTGCGGTTTTACCACCCCCCATCCCTACCCCCTTTAGCTGCTGAGGCAGCAGCCAAAAGGAGTATACATGCCACAGTAGGAATTAAGCCCCCCTGTCACTTTTGTTGGGTGCTGCCGCCTGCCAATCTTGACCCATTCAAGTAAATAGGGTCACTCGGCAAGCGCCCCACAACTGCATGCTTCTGCACAGAACAATAAAAAGGGTCCTTTCACACCAGCAGCGGGCGTTCCGACCGCCGTCTACACCCATACATACTCTGCGCCGACCGGCGTCTACACCCCGCGCCGACCGGCGTCTACACCCCGCGCCGACCGGCGTCTACACCCATACACTCTGCTGCCCGCCTGATGAGAGCCTGAGGTTTTTGCTTTGCCTGTTGATGCGCTTTGGACTTTTCTCAATCTGATTCCTTTTGTTGGTTGCCCCGCCCCCACAAATGACTGAGAACAATACGATCGGCACTTACCGATGGCAGCTCTGTCAGGAGAACCTGCTTTGGCAGACAGTTCAGCACATGAGATAATGCTTTTAGGTAATTTGGTTTATTATCTACAGAAGAAAATAATAAAAAATAATAATAAACATGAGAAGAAGAACAAAACACATCATCAGACTTTATCCCGATACAATCACGTATTGGAACAGACCGAAGGGCACAAAAAACTCACTTTCATCAGCAGAGTGAAATCCCTCCACTAGTTTGGGGACGTTCTCTGTGAAGAACCTCTGGCGGAACATGATCCGGATATCCGCGTGGCACGCCTTGTTCAGGATATCCGGAGATTCCGAGACCAGGAGAGAGAACATGTCAGCTGCCAGCGGGCCCAGATCCCCGTCACACAGCAAGCCGATCATCTGGGGAAAGATGATTTATAAACAATGATCAGAAGAGAGATACAATGTAACATTGTTTATAAACATTGATCAGACAGGGGGGGAGAGAGTGTAACATTGTGTGTAAACATTGAGAGAAATAGAAATAGAGATAGATAGAGAGAAAGAAAGAGAAAGAGAGAGAGAGAAAGAGAGAGAAAAATAGAGAGAGATATATAGATGGAGAGAGAAGAGAGAGAGGGAGAGAGAGAGGGAGAGAGAAGAGAGAGAGAGAGAATAAGAGAGGGGAGAGAGAGAGAGAGAGAGAGAGAGAGAGAGAGAGAGAGAGAGAGAGAGAAGAGAAGAGAGAGAAAAAAGAGAGAGAGGGAGAGAGAGAGAGAGAAAGAGAGAGAGAGAGAGAGAGAGAGAGAGAGAGAGAAAAGTAACATTGTTGATAAACATTGATCATGGGGGGGAGAGAGTGTAACATTGTGTGTAAACATTGAGATAGAGAGAGAGAGAGAGAGAGAGAGAAAAAGAGAGAAAGTAACACTGTTGATAAACATTGATCATGGGGGGGGGGGGGAGTGTAAAATTGTTTGTAAACATCAGAGAGAGAGAGAGAGAGAGAGAGAGAGAGAGAGAGAGAGAGAGAGAGAGAGAGAGAGAGAAAGGCCTAGTTAGACTTACCGGTGACGGTATTTCTAAGAGCCTTTCAGGACAACCTTGGAGAGAGCGCAGCTCCGCCCATTTCTTAGGAAACACACGTGATCCTTTAAGATCCCTCCTCTTCCACCATGGCCTCAGTTATTGTGTGGTCTCCGCCCACTGGAAAATAAAGCACAGAACAACCACAACAAAACCATGATAGACATTTCAAACAATCTTTTTATTCAAAATACCTAGGGAGGGAAATTAGCGGTTGTCCTGAAAGGCTCTTAGAAATACCGTCACCGGTAAGTCTAACTAGGCCTTTCTCCAATCGCCTTTCAGGACAACCTTGGAGAGGATAACCGAGTAACTTACCCTAGGGTGGGACCACTGCTTGCAGCACCTTCCTGCCGAAGGCCTGATCTGCAGCGGACAGTAAGTCTAGCCTGTAGTGCCGTAGAAAAGTCGAATAGCTGGACCATGTAGCTGCCTTGCAGATCTGGTCAGGCGTGGCACCGGCCCTTTCGGCCCAGGAAACTGCCGTAGATCTTGTTGAATGGGCCGTCACTCCTGAAGGAGGCACCTCTCCTTTGGCTTGGTAACCCTCGGCAATGGCTTGTTTGAGCCATCTGGCCAGTGTACTTTTGGAGGCCTTCTCCCCTTTCCGGGATCCTGAGAATATCACGAACAAGGCGTTGGTTTTCCTGAAATCCTTGGTGACCGCGAGGTATTGAAGCACACACCTTCTTACATCCAAAGTATGAAAATTCTCTTCCCTGCATTAGAGGGAGATGAGGAGAAGGTGGGAAGGACTATTTCCTGAGACCTGTGAAAGGTTGACGAGACCTTTGGGAGAAAAGCTGGATCAGTTTGGAGAACTATTCTGTCCGGCAAAATTCTTAGGAAAGGCTCTGTAACTGCCAAAGCCTGGATTTCGCTGACCCTTCTTGCGGTCGTTATGGCCACCAAAAAAATTGTTTTTAGAACTAAATTCTTCAAAGAAATCTCCTTTAAGGGTTCAAACGGGGTACCCGTGAGCCCCTGCAACACAACTGATAAATCCCAATTGGGAAAAGTTCTAAAGGCTATCGGTCTACTCCGACCTAGTGCCTTGAAAAATCTTGAAATTAAATGTTCTTTAGATAAAGTCCTTTCTAAATAAACCGATAGGGCTGCCACTTGAGTTTTTTAGGGTGCTAATTGCTAACCCTTTCTCCATTCCTGCATGAAGAAACTCTACAACGGAAATTACACTATTAATCTGGAAGTTCTTGGAGGTACACCAGGAGTTGAATTTTCGCCAAACTTTGAGATAAATTGCTCTGGTCACCGCTTCCTGCTGTCTAGCAAAGTTCTTATCACTTTATTAGAGAGCCCCTTAGCTCTTAAGAGGTCCTCTTCAGAAACCAGGCCGTCAACTGCAAGCGTTCTACCTCTGGATGGTTCACGGCACCCTGACACAGTAGGTCCTTCCTGAGTGGAAGTTTCCACGGTGGTTTCGTGGCTAAACTCTGAAGAGATGCAAACCACGGTCTTTTTGGCCAATACGGAGTGATTAAGATCAGATTGGATTTCTCTTCCCTGAACTTCCTTAGGACTAGAGGTATCAGAGTGAAGGGGGGGAAGGCGTAAGACAGCTGGTAGTGCCACTGTTGAGCTAGTGCGTCTATGGCTACTGCCTGGTCCTCTCTGTGGAGAGAGAAGAAACTTTGCACTTTCGCATTCTGCTGGTTGGCAAACAGGTCTATCTGTGGCTGACCCCACTCCTGAGCGATTGCCCTGAAGACCTCCGGGTTTAAGCTCCATTCTGCCTCCAGTATGCTTCTCCTGCTTAGCAGGTCTGCTAATAGGTTTTGAGACCCTTTTAGGTGCACCGCTGATAGGGATGCTACGTTCTGCTCTGCCCATGAGAGGAGATGGTTGGCCAGTTGCATAAGGCCTCTGCTTCTGGTCCCCCCCTGCTTTAGGACATATGCCACTGCCGTGGTGTTGTCCGACAGGACCTGCACATGTTGACCCTTCACCAACTGATGGAAAGCTTGAAGCCCTAGAAATATCGCTTTCAACTCCCTCCAGTTTGAGGATCTTCTGGACTCTGTTCTGGACCAGACGCCCTGGGCAGTCTGTCCCTCTAGATGGGCCCCCCAACCCCAGGAACTCGCGTCTGTTGTTAAACGCTTTCCTACTGGAAATACCCATGGAAGACCCTTGTTCAAATTTACTGGGTTTCTCCACCACCAGAGTGCTCGTTTTACGTTTGAAGTTAACCTGAAACATTTCTCTAGTGACTCTTGGTGTGACCAAGATTGAAGGATATTCATTTGGAGAGGACGAGAGTGTAACCTCGCCCATGGGACCGCCGGAATTGAGGCTCTAAGCAGCCCCAGGACGGCCATTGCTGTCCTGACTGACACCCCTTGGTTTGTCTGTACTTGAGACACGCCCGCCACCATGACCTTCTCTATCTTTTCCTGAGGTAAAAAAGACCTTCTGAAGGATCGAATCTATGTTGTACCCCAGAAACCTTGTTTCTTGAGAAGGTATCAAGTTTGATTTCTCGCGGTTTAGTAACCAGCCGAGACTTCCCAGATGAACCTGCGACGACTGCAGATTCGTCGCAAGTTGATCCCCGGGAAAACCAGTCCGCAAAAAACAGTAGGTCGTCCAAGTATGGGATGACCGAGATTGCTTTGAGCTTCAGTGGTTCTAGGGCCTCTGCCATGATCTTGGTAAAGATCCTGGGTGAGGACGACAAACCCGAAAGGGAGGGCTCTGAACTGAAGATGCCATATCCCGTTTCCCTAGGTCTACTGCCAGTCTGAGGAACTGTTGAGATGCTTGGGCAATCGGGACGTGCAAGTAAGCATCCCTGAGGTCCAGAGAGGCCATGAAGCAACCGGGTGTCAACAGCTTTTGTTATTGAATAAATCGTATCCATCCGGAACCGTTTGTACTTTATTGACTTGTTTAACATTTTTAGGTTCAAAATCAGGCGGAATTTGCCTGAGGTTTTTTGACCAAAAAAATGTGGAATAAAAACCCTGACCCTCTTGATGTTTGGGGACCTGTATTATCACTCTCTGACTCATCAGATCCTGTAACAGGTTCGTCATTGCAGTAGCTTTTTTCTTTGTCCCGGGGAAGGGTTGTGACATAGAACCTCGTTGGGGGACACTCTGAAAATTCCAGACTGTTACCCCTCCGTAATGATTCTCTTTCCACAAAGGGGCTCGTGGTCATCTGTTTCCATTGTGGGAGAAAAGCAGCCAGTCTTCCTCCCACCGGAAGCAGATCGTCACTTGCTTTTGGTAGTTGGTTCTGAGGGGGTTTTAAATAAGATACCTCCTCTACCTCTCCCTCTTTGGGACCCCCATTCTCCTTTTATTTTTCTTCCTTACTCTTATGGGACTGTTGAAAAGGGACGAAAATTTTTCTTAGGGTTCTGACCCTTTTTAGGGGGAAAGCCTTCTTCTTATCTGCCGTTCTGTCAAAGACTTTCTCTAGGTCCTGACCGAACAAAAGGTCCCCTGAGAAAGGCAGACCACAAAGCTTGACCTTAGAGGGGATATCACCCGACCAGGTCTTTAACCAAACTGCTCGCCTGACTGAGTTCACCAGGGCTGCTGACCTTGCAGCCATTTTAATGGACTCAGCAGAAGCATCTGCCATATACTTAATGGCTTTTAAGATTAAGGGGAAGGAATCTAATAGATCCTTTCTTGAGGTGCCTGCCTCGACATGACTCCTTAATTTCTCAACCCAGCATTCTAGATTGCGGGCGACTATTGTGGCGGCCATAGCTGGTTTCAGACTGGTTGCAGTAGAATCCCAGCTTCTTTAGGAGGGAATCTGCCCTCTTGTCCATCGGATCTTTCAGGACCCCCATGTCCTCAAAAGCCAGGTCTGTATGACGAGACACCTGTGAGAAAGCTGCGTCTACTTTAGGCTTTTTGTTCCACACCTCTGTTTCACCACTTTCAAACGGAAAACCTTCTTCTAAGGGTCTTTGAAAAAAAGGGGGGCCCTTTCAGGGTCTTTCCATTCCTTCTTGATGGTGTCCGAGAGGACTTTGTGGACCGGGAAAACCCGGCTTTTAGACTCATCCAGTCCCTGATACATCTTATCGTGTATGGATAACTGAACCTTTTCTTCCTGGATACCCAGGGTAACATAAATTGCCTTGAGTAAGTCCTCCACTTCGTCTAATGACAATTTAAACTTTGAGTTTTTGCTACTATCATCTTCATCCTCCTCCTCATCTGAATCCCTGAGAGAGGGGAGAGTACTAGTCCCTTCATCTGCCGAATCCCCCTCTGTTTGACCCGAAACTGGGATTTTCGGACTGGGTGGTGGCTGCTGTGGCTCCCCCAAACTTGAGGAGCCTTGTGTGATCATATCCTTCACTGAGCCCAAAGAGCTTGCCAGCTCCTGGACTGAGGAAAAAAAGGTCCTTATACTGTTGTGAAGTTTCCTCTTCCACCAGATTTTTAATGCAGGATCTGCACATTGGTTTTTGCAAGAATCCCTTAAAGGATTTTTGCAAGACGGGCATTTCCTGGATGTATCCAAGTGCCTAGCTTTGGTTGTAGATTTTCCTGTAACGAGATGAAACCAAAGTTACCATCTCCAAAAAGAAAAATGTTTTTTTTTTTTTTTTTTTTTTAAAACACCCAAGTGCCGCCACCAACCAAATGCCTGGACTAAGTGCCACCACCACTAACGGTTATACAGACCAAGAGCGTTAACCTGGACTGGTAACCACAGGCTCCCTCAGGGAGGAACAACAATACACAAAACTAAGCCCAATACAGTAAGAATAAAAGGCAACCGCTGTTGTACCCCTCTTACCTGGGCCTGACCGGTGCTTGCAGCGCCTGTATCCGCCGGTGTTGTCTGTCTCCTCCCTCCATTGTAGAGCGCAGTCACACGAGTAGCTGGAGATTGACTCCATTTTAAATTTTCCCGGCCGCGCCCGCGTCATCATCGGGGGCCGGAAACGGAAGCACCGGTCACCTGACCTGCCCCACAGATGCTGCTTCCAGGCGCTGGGAACCAGCAGCGCCACGCCCCCCCCGGAAACGGTGTCACCGTGCATGACGCGGTCGCCAGCCGGACCCGGAACTGAGAAAGCGGACCACCGCCGACCTGCGCCGGCTACCGCACGGTCACCTGACCTCTACCCCGCAGTTCCTGGGCGCAACGACAACCGTCCCCGGGGAGGCCGAAAGTTCCAGTGAAACCGGAGCGTCTGGGGACTCCTGAACGCCCCCTCCCCGTGAAGAGGGGTCAGGATGGTCGCGCACCAACAAATATCAGACAAAAAGGTAAGCTTAAAACAAAACTCTCTCCGCCTTGAGAGAGACAGCTCCCTGGTTCCCTGTGATGCTTCCACCATGGCGGAGGAAACACAATAACTGAGGCCATGGTGGAAGAGGAGGGATCTTAAAGGATCACGTGTGTTTCCTAAGAAATGGGCGGAGCTGCGCTCTCTCCAAGGTTGTCCTGAAAGGCGATTGGAGAAACATTGTTTATAAACATTGATCAGAGGGAGAGAGAGGGAGGGAGGAGAGAGAGGGAGGGAGGGGAGAGAGGGAGGGAGGGGGGAGAGGGGGGAGGGGAGGAGAGGGTGAGGAGAGGGAGAGAGAGAGAGGGGGAGAGAGAGAGGGGGAGAGGAGATGAGAGGGGGAGAGAGAGAGGGGGGGAGAGAGAGGGGGGGAGAGGAGAGGGGGAGTAGGGGGGGGGGGGAGAGAGGAGGGGAGGCAGGGGGGGGGGGAGAGAGAGGGAGAAGGGGAGGGGGAGGTGAGACAGGCACCCGGGGGATAGAGTATGGA
>JAJQKJ010000970.1:215000-255083 GCA_029574335.1 Rana kukunoris | reverse complement strand
GACTGGGTGTGCACGGCCTCGGGGGCATGCAGGGAGTTGGTTGTTTTGCAACTGCTGGAGACAAATTTGGGTACTAATTTCTGATCTTGTCCTCTTTTAACTTGTCTAAAATGCAGTTTAATGAAATAACAAGTGGTAAAATTACTTTACAGTAATCAGCAGTTTTTCCTCACTGGATGAAAAGTTACTCCCCCACCATCTTCGCTTCGCAGGGCAGCAGTAGATTCGCAGGGCAGCACTAAATAGCAATCCGAATATACACTGGCAAAGAATCCAGGAAATGATCGCCGTTTTCGCGACCCCGTGTTGTCGGCCGCGCGCATGCGCGGTCGAGAATTTCGCAATGAATTTCGCATTTGCGAAATTTCGCAATTTTTTTTTTGGATGAAATATCACGAATATTCGAAATTTACGAATATTTCTCGAATATTCTCCTATATATTCGCGAAATATTGCGAAAGCGAATATGGCGTATTCTGCTCAACACTACTAATAAATGGGGTCCAACCCAGGACTAGCAAGGTGACCTAATAAATGGGGTCCAACCCAGGAACTAGCAAAGGGGGACCTAATAAAGGGGCCCAACCCGGGACTAGCAAGGCGGTACTAATGAGTGTCTGGTGAGTGTAATAAATCTTTGCTTTTGGGTTTTAGTACTCCTCTGCTTTGGAGTAGTCGGTCTACACTGGTGGATGGCGAGCGGGTCGGTAAAAGTGAAAGATGTTTCTGATAGAAATGATTCTTTACTTCTTCTTCACATCTCTACTAAGAGGAAAAACAACTGAATCCTGATTGGCTGCTAAGTAACACTTCCACATTCCTCTCCTTCTGGTTTCCTGTAGATATTGGGATTCTATATTCTGCCAGCGCAGTGTATGGAAGTCCTGAGATCGCAGCATTCTGAAGAATCAATTCCACTTCACTGGAAACATTATAAATGACATTGATCAGTCTCTGCTACAAATACTCTACAGTAAAACCTTGGATTGAGAGTAACTTGGTTTGAGAGCGTTTTGCAAGACAAGCAAAAATGTTTTAATACATTTTGCCTTGATATACAAGCGATGTCTTGATATAAGAGTAGCGTCATGTCACAGCTGAGTATAAAAAGAAAGAGAGGAGCCTCTAAGTGTAGTAATATGGGTTACATTTTATGAAGATACAACATTTAGTAACTTATTGCTACACTTAGAGGCGCCTCTCTTCTCTTTTATACTCTGGAGCTCCTGATGGATTTTCCTTCTAATCCCCTTGTGGAGGATTCCGTTCTCAGTAAAGAGCCAATAACGAGGTCCTTTACCCGTGTGATCAGCTGTGTCCAATCACATGTATACAAAGACATTCCAGTTACCGGCATTCCTCTCCTTCCACTGACAGAATGTGAGGAGAGGAGAGCCAATCAGTGGCATTTCGTCACAGTGGAGATCTGTTGCCCTGATTATCAGTGCAGCCCCAACAGTGCCCATCAGTGATGCCAATCAGTGCTCGTCAGTGCCACTTATAAGTGCCCATCAATGCCCATCAGTGCTGCGTATCAGTGCCCTTCAGTATCCCCATCAGTGCTGCGTATCAGTGCCACCTCATCGGTGCCCTTCAATGCCCCCTTTTAGTGCTGCCTATCAGTGCTCATCAGTGCCATATCATCAGTGTCCCATTAGTGCTGCGTATCAGTGCTGCTTATCAGTGCCACCTAATCAGTGCCGCCATCAGTGCCGTCTATCACTGCTGCAACAGTGCCATCTCATCAGTGCCCCCTACTAGTGCTGCCTATCAGTGCCCATTAGTGCCCTTCAGTGCCCCCTACCAGTGCTGACTATCAGTGCCCCATCAGTGCCGACTATCAGTGCCCATCAGTGCTGCATATCAGTGTCCCCTCATCAGTGCCCCCACCAGTGCTGCCTATCAGTGCCATCTTATCAGTGCCCTCATCAGTGCTGCCTATGAGTGCTCATCTCTTTTGCGTATCAGTGCCACCTCATCAGTGCCCTTCAGTGCCCCCCACCAGTGCTGCCTATCAGTGCCATCTTATCACTGCCCTCATCAGTGCTGCCTATCAGTGCTGCGTATCAGTACCACCTCATCAGTGCCCTTCAATGCCCCCTATCAGTGCTGCGTATCAGTACCACCTCATCAGTGCCCTTCAATGCCCCCTATCAGTGCTGCGTATCAGTGCCACCTCATCAGTGCCCTTCAATGCCCCCTATCAGTGCTGCATATCAGTACCACCTCATCAGTGCCCTTCAATGCCCCCTATCAGTGCTGCATATCAGTGCCACCTCATTAGTGCCATCTCATCAGTGCCATCTCATCAGTGTCCCCCACCAGTGCTGCCTATCAGTGCCACCTCATCAGTGCCCCCTATCAGTGCTGCCTAACAGTGCCACCTATAAAATTGGTTAAGAAAAACGTTTTTTTCCCCCTAAAATTTTCAGTCTTTTCCGGGGTTTTTTTTTTTATGCCAAAAATAAAAAATAAATTGTCATTCAAAGTGTGAGAGCGCTGAAAGCTGAAAATTGGCCTGGGCAGGAGGGGGGGTAAAGTGCCCGGTATGGAAGGGTTTGAGCGGAGGATGTGTATGGATTATTACAGGAGAATTTGGGATCTTGTTCGGCGCTGCGAGATCTGCATTGTACCTCATTATATAAGGAGGGGGGGGGGGTGGGGGGGGGCGATGCAGAGACTGCAGAGGAGTTCCTGGCAATAGAAATGAATGAGGATCTGTGAGCGGGCAGGAGGAGGAGGAGAGAGAGACGGGCGCCGGCCCCTCGTTACAGAGAAAAACCTAAATATAGCTGCAGGTCTATAATTATTACACCGGCTTTATAATGGCGAGAACAGCGACTGGGAAATATTATATAAATTCTCTCATTTTATATTTCTGTATCTATCACCTGGCGTTCCTGCGAACATGGCCTGCCCTGGTTTTACCTCTACTTGCTGTGATATATTATGGTGCTGAAATGATTGTCTGCGGCCCCTTCTGAGTGCTGCATAAGCAGTCTAGTTCTAGAATAAAGCCGGGCCCCTGAACACCGGGCCCCTGAACACCGTCCCCTGGAGGGGCTGGACTGCTGCTGAATCATACCAGGGTGCCTTGGCTTTGGCGCCACCTTGTGGTGAAGTCTTGTAAGTGATGATGAGTCTATTTAACCACTTGCCCTCCGGAAAAGTTTACCCTCCTCTGTGACCAGGCCACTTTTTTTTGCGATACGGCGCTGCGCTATCCCCAGAAGAATTTACCCCCTTCCTGACCAGAGCACTTTTTTGCGAATCGGCACTGCGTCGCTTTAGCCGACAATTGCGCGGTCGTGCGACGTGGCTCCCAAACAAAATTGACGTCCTTTTTCCCCCCCACAAAGTGAGATTTCTTTTGGTGGTATTTGATCACCTCTGCTTTTTTTTCCCCGCAATAAACAAAAATAGAGTGACAATTTTGAAAAAAAAAAAAAAAAACAATATTTTTTTTTTACTTTTTGCTATAATAAATCCCCCCCCCCCCCCAAAAAAAAAAAAGAGTTTCCCTCAGTTTAGGCCAATACGTATTCTTCTACATATGTGATTGGTTTGCGCAAAAGTTATTGCGTCTACAAAATAAGGGATAGTCTTATTGCATTTTTATTATTATTATTATTTTTTTTACTAATAATGGCTGCGATCTGCGATTTTTATCATGACTGTGACATTGCGGCGGACACATCGGACACTTTTAATGCCATTTTGGGACCATTGTCATTTATACAGCGATCAGTGCTATAAAAATGCACTGATTACTCTGTAAATGACACTGGCAGGGAAGGGGTTAACCACTAGGGGGCGAGGAAGGGGTTAAGTGTGTCATAGGGAGTGATTCTAACCAGGTCTGTCTTAATGAAAGGGTACACCTGGGCACTGCCCAGGGGCCCCAGCTGCATGGGGGGCCCCTGCACTTTCCCCAAAGCAGCTTGAGCCCATGCTGCCCCCATGATGGCACTGAGAGTGATAGATCCACAGGGGAGGCAGTCTGTCTCCTACCTACTTGATGTCTGTTTACCTGCACTGTCATTTTAGGAGCCCCAGAGCATTACTTTGCCCGGGGCCCATGATGTTATTAAGCAGACCCTGATTCTAACTGTGTGGGGGGGGGGGCTGGACTCAGGGGCATCGGGAGGGGGTGGCTAGGGGGGGGCTGAAACCCTGAATGTGACCCGAAACCCCCGTGTCTCATAATGGCAGGGCTCCATTGTTAGCCCAGAGCGAGCGCCGAGCACCGGGACCGATCTGATCCCGAGCGCTACTGAATGTAGCCGAATGTGGCCGAGTGTGGCCGAGTCCTGCCGAATCGCCGAGTGTCATAGCAGGTTCCCGCCTTCTGGAGCCTCTGCAACGCCTATGATGGACGTCCCACTGGTCCAATGCCGTGACTGTGGGACGTGTAATGTCCATCATATGTGCTGCAGGCTCCAGAAGGCGGAAATTACAATGTAGGTGTAGGTAGGTCCGTGTAGGTAGGTCAGTGTATGTAGGTCACTACTGTCAGTGTAGGTAGGTCAGGTAGGTCAGTGTATGTCAGGTAGGTCAGTGTATGTAGGTCAGGTATTTCAGTGTATGTCAGGTAGGTCAGTGTATGTATGTCAGGTAGGTCAGTGTATGTAGGTCAGGTAGGTCAGTGTATGTAGGTCAGGTAGGTCATTGTATGCCAGGTAGGTCAGTGTATGTAGGTCAGGAGGTCAGTGTATGTAGGATATAATTTAGAGTCCTGTTTATTTTAGTATCTTGAGTTCTGGTAAGGTCCTCCAACCTTCTCTATATATCTCTGGCCATTAGTTAACATAAACCAGCGAGCCTTTAAAAAATGGGAAATAGACATGTGCAGCCGCTCCATAGGGAAAGGGGGTACAATTGACCCCCCTTGGAAATTCGAGAAGGTGTTGAAGGGTCTCGCGGCCCTGGGCTGTCTGAGCGGTCCCGAGCTGGATGTCACACAGGCACAGCGAGCAGAGTGAAGCTGCCTCCCCCTCCAGTGTTTATGTGTACACAGGGGAGGGAACCTGCTGTGCCTGTGCCGTGCTGATGGCTGATTGGGATGGGGGAGGGGAGGTCTGTGCTGAAGGGGGGATTTGTGGTAAATGGGGGGTCCATCTGTGCTGAAGGGGGGTATGTGCTGAAGGGGGGCCCATCTGTGCTGAATGGAGGGGTCTGTGTGGAATAGGGGGGGTCTGTGCTGAAAGGGGGGCCCATCTGTGCTGAAGGGGGGCCTGTGCTGAATGGAGGGGTCTGTGCGGAATGGGGGGTCTGTGCTGAAGGGGATCCATCTGTGTTGAATGGAGGGGTTTGAGCGGAATAGGGGGCCTGTGCTGAAGGGTGGTCCATCTGTGATGAATGGAGGGGTCTGTGCAGAATGGGGGGTCTGTACTGAAGGGGGGTCCATCTGTGCTGAATGGAGGGGTCTGTGCAGAATAGGGGGAGGGGGTCTGTGCTGAAGGGGGTCCATCTGTGCTGAATGGAGGGGTCTGTGCAGAATAGGGGGGGGGTCTGTGCTGAAGGGGGTCCATCTGTGCTGAATGGAGGGGTCTGCGCAGAATAGGGGGGGGTCTGTGCTGAAGGGAGGGTCCATCTGTGCTGAATGGAGGGTCTGTGCAGAATAGGGGGGGGGTGTCTGTGCTGAAGGGGTCCATCTGTGCTGAATGGAGGGGTGTGTGCAGAATGGGGGGGGTCTGTGCTGAAGGGGGGATCCATCTGTGCTGAATGGAGGGGTCTTTGCTGAAGGGGGGGTCTGTGCTGAAGGGGGTCCATCTGTGCTGAATGGAGGGGTCTGTGCAGAATAGGGGGGGTCTGTGCTGAAGGGGGGGTCCATCTGTGCTGAATGGAGGGGTCTGTGCTGAAGGGGGGGGGGGGGTCTGTGCTGAAGGGGGGGTCTGTGCTGAAGGGGGGGTTTGTACATTCTCTAGGCTATATTTATATGGGCATGGAGTGAAGCTGAATTATCTCAAAAGCTATTTCACACTGCCAGCTGGCCACATTATCGGTAAAGAAGCGCTAAAAAGCGGCGCTTTACCATAGTTTTAGCTGTGCTATTCGGCCACTAGCCGGGGGGGGGGGGCTTTTAACCCCTGCTAGCGTTTGAAGAAAGGGTTAACTGCGACTGTGTATTGCCGCTGCCCAAGCGCCCCCCCCCCTCCTTAAAAAATTTCAGCTGATGCCCATGGAGATAGATGTCGCTATATTGCACCCTATAAGATGTTGAACCCTTTTACTTTCTACCCTATGAATGGGTTGCACATCTTCTAGAACTTTCTATGTGCCACGAAACGGTGTCAGTGAAAGTCAGAATTTTTACATACTAATGAGGTAAGTCTATTATCGGTATTCAGTTCCAACACGCAGCCCTCTCCTCTAATTACAACAATTACACCTACACATCCCTTCTGTACTCATTGCCGTCACCATGCCACTCAATGTCACCCGTGAGACCTTCCCACTCATTTCCTTTGTGATCCTCCAATAACGTGGGCAGGACCACCATGAATACCAAGAGGAATAATGCAATGGAGATGGAAAAGAGCTGCAGAATTACAGGATGAAATGTGAATGGTATACCGGCACATGTTCGGGACGTGGCTTACGTAACACAAGATTGATTAACGTTCCCAGAGAAATCTCTAAACGTTTTTAGAAGAAGTGAAGAAGGTGAAAAAATATTTCCAATGCCTTGATGAACGATCTACAGTACCTACCTTGGACCCACCTTGGACTTCTCTACACCAGAGTCTAGTCTAGGGAGGGGCACTACCAGAGGGGGGGGGGGCAATTTATCAGGGAAATGGCTGGTATTGGCGCTTCAATGATCGTGGCACCGTGGCTGTTATGGTGTCAGGATGATTGAAGCGCAATTATTACATTGTAATATAAAATGAAATAGTTCATCTCGCCATAATGCCGAATCAGTGAGAGCCCCGAGTGTGTCACTTACCACGTCACCTGTTAGCAGATGCAGCTTGTCACTTGCCACGTCACCTGTTAGCAGATGCAGCTTGTCACTTGCCACGTCACCTGTTATCAGATGCAGCTTGTCACTTGCCACGTCACCTGTTATCAGATGCAGCTTGTCACTTGCCACGTCACCTGTTATCAGATGCAGCTTGTCACTTGCCACGTCACCTGTTATCAGATGCAGCTTGTCACTTGCCACGTCACCTGTTATCAGATGCAGCCTGTCACTTGCCACGTCACCTGTTATCAGATGCAGCTTGTCACTTGCCACGTCACCTGTTATCAGATGCAGCTTGTCACTTGCCACGTCACCTGTTATCAGATGCAGCTTGTCACTTGCCACGTCACCTGTTATCAGATGCAGCTTGCCACTTGCCACGTCACCTGTTATCAGATGCAGCTTGTCACTTGCCACGTCACCTGTTATCAGATGCAGCTTGTCACTTGCCACGTCACCTGTTATCAGATGCAGCTTGTCACTTGCCACGTCACCTGTTATCAGATGCAGCTTGTCACTTGCCACGTCACCTGTTATCAGATGCAGCTTGTCACTTGCCACGTCACCTGTTATCAGATGCAGCTTGTCACTTGCCACGTCACCTGTTATCAGATGCAGCTTGTCACTTACCACGTCACCTGTTATCAGATGCAGCTTGTCACTTGCCACGTCACCTGTTAGCAGGTGCAGCTTGTCACTTGCCACGTCACCTGTTATCAGATGCAGCTTGTCACTTGCCACGTCACCTGTTATCAGGTGCAGCTTGCCACTTACCACGTCACCTGTTAGCAGATGCAGCTTGCCACTTACCACGTCACCTGTTATCAGATGCAGCTTGCCACTTACCACGTCACCTGTTAGCAGATGCAGCTTGTCACTTGCCACGTCACCTGTTATCAGATGCAGCTTGTCACTTGCCACGTCACCTGTTATCAGATGCAGCTTGTCACTTGCCACGTCACCTGTTATCAGATGCAGCTTGTCACTTGCCACGTCACCTGTTATCAGATGCAGCTTGTCACTTGCCACGTCACCTGTTAGCAGTCTGTCACTTACCACGTCACCTGTTAGCAGATGCAGCTTGTCACTTGCCACGTCACCTGTTATCAGATGCAGCTTGTCACTTACCACGTCACCTGTTATCAGATGCAGCTTGTCACTTGCCACGTCACCTGTTATCAGATGCAGCTTGTCACTTGCCACGTCACCTGTTATCAGGTGCAGCTTGCCACTTACCACGTCACCTGTTATCAGATGCAGCTTGTCACTTACCACGTCACCTGTTATCAGATGCAGCTTGTCACTTGCCACGTCACCTGTTATCAGATGCAGCTTGCCACTTACCACGTCACCTGTTATCAGATGCAGCTTGCCACTTGCCACGTCACCTGTTATCAGATGCAGCTTGTCACTTGCCACGTCACCTGTTATCAGATGCAGCTTGTCACTTGCCACGTCACCTGTTATCAGATGCAGCTTGTCACTTGCCACGTCACCTGTTATCAGATGCAGCTTGTCACTTACCACGTCACCTGTTATCAGATGCAGCTTGTCACTTGCCACGTCACCTGTTAGCAGGTGCAGCTTGTCACTTGCCACGTCACCTGTTATCAGATGCAGCTTGTCACTTGCCACGTCACCTGTTAGCAGATGCAGCTTTTCACTTGCCACGTCACCTGTTAGCAGATGCAGCTTGCCACTTACCACGTCACCTGTTATCAGATGCAGCTGGTCACTTGCCACGTCACCTGTTATCAGATGCAGCTTGTCACTTACCACGTCACCTGTTATCAGATGCAGCTTGTCACTTGCCACGTCACCTGTTATCAGATGCAGCTTGTCACTTGCCACGTCACCTGTTAGCAGGTGCAGCTTGCCACTTACCACGTCACCTGTTATCAGATGCAGCTTGCCACTTACCACGTCACCTGTTAGCAGATGCAGCTTGCCACTTGCCACGTCACCTGTTATCAGATGCAGCTTGTCACTTACCACGTCACCTGTTAGCAGATGCAGCTTGTCACTTACCACGTCACCTGTTAGCAGATGCAGCTTGTCACTTGCCACGTCACCTGTTATCAGATGCAGCTTGTCACTTGCCACGTCACCTGTTAGCAGATGCAGCTTGCCACTTACCACGTCACCTGTTAGCAGATGCAGCTTGTCACTTGCCACGTCACCTGTTATCAGATGCAGCTTGTCACTTGCCACGTCACCTGTTATCAGATGCAGCTTGTCACTTGCCACGTCACCTGTTATCAGATGCAGCTTGTCACTTGCCACGTCACCTGTTAGCAGTCTGTCACTTACCACGTCACCTGTTAGCAGATGCAGCTTGTCACTTGCCACGTCACCTGTTATCAGATGCAGCTTGTCACTTGCCACGTCACCTGTTATCAGGTGCAGCTTGCCACTTACCACGTCACCTGTTATCAGATGCAGCTTGTCACTTACCACGTCACCTGTTATCAGATGCAGCTTGTCACTTGCCACGTCACCTGTTATCAGATGCAGCTTGCCACTTACCACGTCACCTGTTATCAGATGCAGCTTGCCACTTGCCACGTCACCTGTTATCAGATGCAGCTTGTCACTTGCCACGTCACCTGTTATCAGATGCAGCTTGTCACTTGCCACGTCACCTGTTATCAGATGCAGCTTGTCACTTGCCACGTCACCTGTTATCAGATGCAGCTTGTCACTTACCACGTCACCTGTTATCAGATGCAGCTTGTCACTTGCCACGTCACATGTTAGCAGATGCAGCTTGCCACTTGCCACGTCACCTGTTAGCAGATGCAGCTTGTCACTTGCCACGTCACCTGTTATCAGATGCAGCTTGTCACTTGCCACGTCACCTGTTATCAGGTGCAGCTTGCCACTTACCACGTCACCTGTTATCAGATGCAGCTTGTCACTTACCACGTCACCTGTTATCAGATGCAGCTTGCCACTTGCCACGTCACCTGTTATCAGATGCAGCTTGCCACTTGCCATGTCACCTGTTATCAGATGCATCTTGTCACTTGCCACGTCACCTGTTATCAGATGCAGCTTGTCACTTGCCACGTCACCTGTTATCAGATGCAGCTTGTCACTTGCCACGTCACCTGTTATCAGATGCAGCTTGCCACTTACCACGTCACCTGTTATCAGATGCAGCTTGTCACTTACCACGTCACCTGTTATCAGACGCAGCTTGTCACTTGCCACGTCACCTGTTATCAGATGCAGCTTGCCACTTACCACGTCACCTGTTATCAGATGCAGCTTGTCACTTACCACGTCACCTGTTATCAGATGCAGCTTGCCACTTACCACGTCACCTGTTATCAGATGCAGCTTGTCACTTGCCACGTCACCTGTTAGCAGATGCAGCTTGTCACTTGCCACGTCACCTGTTAGCAGATGCAGCTTGTCACTTGCCACGTCACCTGTTATCAGACGCAGCTTGCCACTTACCACGTCACCTGTTATCAGATGCAGCTTGTCACTTGCCACGTCACCTGTTATCAGATGCAGCTTGTCACTTACCACGTCACCTGTTATCAGATGCAGCTTGTCACTTGCCACGTCACCTGTTAGCAGGTGCAGCTTGTCACTTGCCACGTCACCTGTTATCAGATGCAGCTTGTCACTTGCCACGTCACCTGTTAGCAGATGCAGCTTTTCACTTGCCACGTCACCTGTTAGCAGATGCAGCTTGCCACTTACCACGTCACCTGTTATCAGATGCAGCTGGTCACTTGCCACGTCACCTGTTATCAGATGCAGCTTGTCACCTGTTATCAGATGCAGCTTGTCACTTGCCACGTCACCTGTTATCAGATGCAGCTTGTCACTTGCCACGTCACCTGTTAGCAGGTGCAGCTTGCCACTTACCACGTCACCTGTTATCAGATGCAGCTTGTCACTCACGTCAAGCCAAGCTTGCCACTGCCCACGTCACCTGTTAGCAGATGCAGCTTGTCACTTGCCACGTCACCTGTTATCAGATGCAGCTTGTCACTTACCACGTCACCTGTTATCAGATGCAGCTTATCACTTACCACGTCACCTGTTATCAGATGCAGCTTATCACTTGCCACGTCACCTGTTATCAGATGCAGCTTGTCACTTGCCACGTCACCTGTTATCAGATGCAGCTTATCACTTGCCACGTCACCTGTTATCAGATGCAGCTTGTCACATGCCACGTCACCTGTTATCAGATGCAGCTTGTCACTTGCCACGTCACCTGTTATCAGATGCAGCTTATCACTTGCCACGTCACCTGTTATCAGATGCAGCTTGTCACATGCCACGTCACCTGTTATCAGATGCAGCTGGTCACTTGCCACGTCACCTGTTATCAGATGCAGCTTGTCACTTACCATGTCACCTGTTATCAGATGCAGCTTGTCACTTGCCACGTCACCTGTTATCAGATGCAGCTTGTCACTTGCCACGTCACCTGTTAGCAGGTGCAGCTTGCCACTTACCACGTCACCTGTTATCAGATGCAGCTTGCCACTTACCACGTCACCTGTTAGCAGATGCAGCTTGTCACTTGCCACGTCACCTGTTATCAGATGCAGCTTGTCACTTACCACGTCACCTGTTATCAGATGCAGCTTGTCACTTGCCACGTCACCTGTTAGCAGATGCAGCTTGTCACTTGCCACGTCACCTGTTATCAGATGCAGCTTATCACTTACCACGTCACCTGTTATCAGATGCAGCTTATCACTTGCCACGTCACCTGTTATCAGATGCAGCTTGTCACTTGCCACGTCACCTGTTAGCAGATGCAGCTTGTCACTTACCACGTCACCTGTTAGCAGATGCAGCTTGTCACTTGCCACGTCACCTGTTATCAGATGCAGCTTGTCACTTACCACGTCACCTGTTATCAGATGCAGCTTGTCACTTGCCACGTCACCTGTTATCAGATGCAGCTTGTCACTTGCCACGTCACCTGTTAGCAGATGCAGCTTGTCACTTGCCATGTCACCTACCACACGTGGATTGTCACTTGCATACGACGTCCTTGACTTTGTGATATTAGAATGATGGGTGCAGCTACAGTCTTCTCCCGGTGATTCTGCCGGCGATTATAGGCAGTGGGAGGCGACGTCCCCCCCCCCTTCCCGCCACCCGGTGCTTCTCCGGGCTCTCCCGTGCCATCGGTGGCCCGGAGAACGAATCGGCCGGCGCCGGCTCACGACGAGAGAGATTTCCAGTCATCTCTATGACCATCAGAGGTCCGGGCGCGATGTTGTGACGTCACGCCCGGGGACCCGGAAGTAAATGAAGCCGCAATCGCGGCTGTCGGCATGAGATCGTTTTTTTTCACGATCTCATGCTTTCCAGCCTGGAGGAGAGATGTGAGGTCTTATTGACCCCCCTGCATCTCTCCATAAAGAGGACCTGTCACAGTGATTCCTATTGCAAGGGATGTTTACATTCTATGAAATAGTAATAAATAGTAATTGTAATTTTTACAGTAATGAGTGCATTTTTATAGCACTTTTCGCTGTGAAAATGACAATGGTCCCAAAAATGTGTCAAAATTGTCCGAAGTGTCCGCCATAATGTCGCAGTCACAGAAAAAAAATTGCTGATCGCCGCCATTAGTAGTAAAAAAAAATATTAATAAAAATGCAATAAAACTATCCCCTATTTTGTAAACGCTATAAATTTTGCGCAAACCAATCGATAAACGCTTATTGGGATTTTTTTTACCAAAAATATGTAGAGGAATACGTATCGGCCTAAACTAAGGAAAAAAAAACTTTTTAAATATATTTGTTGGGGGTATTTATTATAGCAAAAAGTAAAAAATATTGTTTTTTTTTCAAAATTGTCGCTCTATTTTTGTTTATAGCGCAAAAAATAAAAACCGCAGAGGTGATGAAATACCACCAAAAGAAATCTCTATTTGTGGGGAAAAAAGGACGGCAATTTTGTTTGGGAGCCACGTCGCACGACCGCGCAATTGTCAGTTAAAGCGACGCAGTGCCGAATCGCAGGGGCCAGGTCCTTAACCTGCATAATGGTCCGGGGCTTAAGTGGTTAAAACGCCCCTGGCCCCGGTAGCTCAGAAGCGAACACGCACATATGTAAACGCCGGTTAAACCCCACTTGTGAGGTGTCGCCGCGTGCGTTAGAGCGTGTGCAACCATTCTAGCACTAGACCTCCTCTGTATCTCGAAAATAGTAACCTGTAAAAAAAATTAAAGCGTCGCCTATGGAGATTTTTTAAGTACCGAAGTTTGGCGCCATTCCTTGAGTGTGCGCAATTTTTAAAGCGTGACATGTTAGGTATCTATTTACTCGGTGTAACATCGTCTTTCACATTATACAAAAAAAAATTGGGCTAACTTTACTGTTTTTTTTTTTTTTTTTAATTCATGAAACCGTTTTTTTTTTTTCTAAAAAAAGGCGTTTGAAAAATAATAAATAAAAATATACCGTGTGAGATAAAAAGTTGCAATGACTGACATTTTATTCCCTACGGTGTCTGCTAAATATATATATAATGTTTGGGGGTTCTGATTAATTTTCTAGCAAAAAATATATTTCTAGATTGTAAGCTCTTACGAGCAGGGCCCTCTGATCCCTCCTGTTTTGATTTGTATTGTGAATGTACTGTCTTCCCTGATGTAAAGCGCTGCGTAAACTGTTGGCGCTATATAAATCCTGTATAATAATAATAATAATATGATTTTTACATGAAGGAGAGAAGTGCCAGAATAGGTAAGGCTGTGTCTCCCTCTGGTGGCCAATTCTTAGACTGCGCATTCGGCTTCGTTAGGTGAAGAACTCCTCTCGACCATAATGTTTTATTGACGCGTTTCACATATTTCTGTCTCTTTTGCTTAAAAAAATAAAAAATCAAAAGTGCGTGATCACGGCGAAGTCGTTCCTGCCAAAATATCAAATGCTATTTTTAGGACAGACATCGCCTGCGAAGAAAAATATGCGCTTCGGTTTTATAAAAGGGTTTAAAATGACGGGCCCCTGGGTCGGCTCACATAACACGTCACGCACGTCAACCTCCTGGAAGTCACATTAGGCCGTGTGCGCGCAATGTGTTATTTAAATCAAGAAATAGACGGGCCGATGTTATATTACTACAGATGTTGGGGGGTTGAGGGGCCCCCCCAGGTGGACGGTCCGGGGTACTGCGAGCCTGTAAATATCACGCTCGGGTCTTTTGATGTTAGCCATGTGGAAGAGCTGAGTAACGTCTGCTATGGAAGGCGAGGGGCAGCTGCCAACCAGCTGAGCTACTGTAAATCTCCGCCGCTTCCCAACGCCATGGACGCCTGAGCATCAAAGCGCAGTGCTGGTAACCCTTCAGCTGCCGCGCTCAACTGCACAGCGACCGATATTTTCCTAATAAGCTAAAGTTACCAGACACTTTGCAAGGGAATTTGCACTTTGCCAGGGAATGCCCCCCCCCCCCCCCCCCCCCAGAGCTTAGTGAATGCGGTGAAAATTTGTTTCACAATGAATACCCAATCACGTGCAAGGAAAATGAAAACAAAGGGTATTTTTGCTTGCACGTGATTGGATGATGGAATTTAGCAGATCTTCGCCTCATTCACTAAGTTAAACGGAAAAATCCTTTGCAATGTGAACAGTCTATTTTCCTTTAGAAAATCAACCCCAGAATAGTAAATTAACCCCAGTATAGCAAATCAACCCCAGAATAGTAAATTAACCCCAGTATAGTAAAGCAACCCCAGTATGGTAAATCACCCCCAGTATAGCAAATCAACCCCAGTATTGTAAATTAACCCCAGCATGGTAACTCATCCGCAGCATAGTAAATCAACCCCAGTATGGTGAATCAACTCCAGTATAGTAAATCAATCCCAGTATGGTAACTCAACCCCAGTATAGTTAATCAATCCCAGTATGGTAAATCAACCCCAGCATGGTGAATCAACTCCAGTATTGTAAATCAACCCCAGTATGGTGAATCAACTCCAGTATGGTAAATCAATCCCAGTATGGTAACTCAACCCCAGTATGGTAAATCAACCCCAGTATGGTAAATCAATCCCAGTATGGTAAATCAACCCCAGTATGGTAAATCAACCCCAGCATGGTGAATCAACTCCAGTATTGTAAATCAACTCCAGTATGGTAAATCAACCCCAGTATGGTAAATCAACCCCAGTATGGTAAATCAATCCCAGTATGGTAAATCAACCCCAGTATGGTAAATCAACCCCAGTATGGTAAATCAATCCCAGTATGGTAAATCAACCCCAGCATGGTGAATCAACTCCAGTATGCTAAATCAACTCCAGTATGGTAAATCAATCCCAGTATGGTAAATCAACCCCAGCATGGTGAATCAACTCCAGTATTGTAAATCAATCCCAGCATGGTGAATCAACTCCAGTATGGTAAATCAATCCCAGCATGGTGAATCAACTCCAGTATGGTAAATCAATCCCAGTATGGTAACTCAAACCCAGTATAGTAAATCAACTCCATTATGGTAAAGCAACCCCAGTATGGTGAATCAACTCCAGTATAGTAAATCAATCCCAGTATGGTAAATCAATCCCACTGCCCCCTTCATATACCTCCCACCGCACTTCTCCCCTTCTCATACCCCCCAACAACACTGCTCCCTTTCACATACCCCCCCCTCCCCACAGAACTGCTTACCTTCACTGGCCCCCCTTTCTAATTTACAGCACATCCTATGCAGTAAATTCCCATGGTAAACTCACTGTACTCACTGCCCCCCTTCCCTTTATATTACGCTCCCCGCCATAGCACTGTCCCCTTGACATCCCTTACCCCACACCTTTACAGAACATCTTCCTTCCCCATTGGCACTTGCCCCCTTTACATCACACCCCCTCATGGGGGGTTGCCACCCGGGGCCCTGGGGACCTCTGGGTCCCTTACAAAAAAAAAGAAATGAAAAAAATATATAGAAAAAACGCTTCTATAGCCAAAGCGATTGCCCTCCAGTGGCCTTCAATATAGGATATAAAAAAAAGGGGGACAGTCATCGGGGCCCTGGGGACCTCCGGTAATCCCTATATTTCATATGGGTTGCCAAGGGACCTAGAAAAAATATATATATATATAAAAAAAAAAAAAGGGGACAGTTATCCGGGCTACCTCCGGGCTTTCACGATAAAAAAAAGGGGGATTGCCATCCAGGGCACCTAGGGACCTCCGGACCCCTTTCAAAAAAAAAGGGGGGTTGCCATCCGGGCCCCAGGGAACCTCCTGTATATACTATAAGGTTTATGTCTCCCCATTTATGGGAATGGGGGAATAGAGGATACAACGGAAGAGTGATTCACCCGCGGGGCGAGAACGGAACGTTCACATAACACAATGTGACCACCTTCTGTCAGCAGAAGACTCCCGACGTCATTTCTACACCTTGTGCCCAGATGACCGAGGAGGTTTACAACCGACATGAAACCAGAGCATGTCCTCCAGTGATGCTTTTATCTGTGCTGCGGATGGATAAAACATGGACGGTAATCATTAACCACTTGCTTACTGGGCACATAGACCCCCTTCCTGCCCAGGCAAAATTTCCAGCTTTCGGCACTGTCACGCTTTGAATGACAATTGCGCGGTCATGCGACGCGGCTCCCAAACAAAATTGGCATCCTTTTTTTCCCACAAATAGAACTTTCTTTTGGTGGTATTTGATCACCTCTACGGTTTTTATATTTTGCGCTATAAATCAAAATATAGTGAAAATTTTGAATAAAAAAACACAATGGCCCGAATTCACGTACCTGGGCGCATCTTTATTCTGGCGTAGCGTATCTTCTTTGCGCTACGCCGCCGCAAGATTGAGAGGCAAGCCTGGTATTCACAGCGTATAGTTGTCGGCGTAAGCCAACGTAAGTCAAAGTAGGTGGAAGTGGGCGTGATATATTATAATGAAGCATGACCCCATGCAAATGATGGGCTGCGAACTGCGCATGCATCGTATCTTGGACGCATCCCAGTGCGCATGCTCATAGTCACGTCAAAATTTCTGCCTAAGATACGTCGAGTCACTGCCCACGACGTGAACGCAACCTACGCCCAGCCCTATTCACGTACTACGTAAACGGCGTACACGACGTAAAATTCGACGGCGTGGTTCCCTGGCCCATACCTTTGCACTACCTGCGCCTCCTATATGAGGGGTAACTTTACGCCGGACGTAACCCTTACGCAAATCACTTAAAAACATGCGCCGCTCACAAGTACGTTTGTGAATCGGCGTATCTCCCTCATTTGCATATTTAACATGGGTACGCCGAATACGTCCAGCGTAACTATGCCCCCACGATACGGCGGCGTAGGCAAGTTACGTCGGGCGGCTGAACGATGTATCTAGCTTCGCAAATCGGCGTAACAATACGACGACGCACATTTGTAATTACGACGGCGTATCTCTCAGTTGAGGCTGATACTTATTATTCTACATATTTTTGGTAAAAAAATCGCAATAAACGTATAGTGATTGGTTTGCGCAAAAGTTATAGCGTCTACAAAATAGGGGATAGTTTTATGACATTTTTTTTTATTAGAATTTTTTTTTTTTTTTTACTAGTAATGGCGGCAATCAGCGATTTTTGTCAGGACTGCGATATTGCGGCAGACACATCAGACACGTTTGACACCATTCACATTTATACAGCGAACAGTGCTATAAAACAGCACTGATTACTGTATAAATGTGACCGGCAGGGAAGAAGTTAACACTAGGGTGCGAGGAAGGGGTTTAAATGTGTTCCCTGGGAGTGATTCTTAGGCCGCGTACACACGTCCGAGAAACTCGATGAGCGAAACTGTCGTTTTTCTCGTCGAGTTTCTTGTTCTGCTGTCGAGGAACTCGTTAAGCCAATTTTTTCCCTTACCGTCGAGGAAAAAAAAGACATGCTCTCTTTTTGGCTCGACGAGTTTCTCGGCAGTTTTCTCGTCGAAAAATGTACACACGACCGGTTTTCTCGGCAGAATACGTGTCCCATCAATTGTATTGATGGATTCCACCAAGAAAAGCGGTCGTGTGTACGCGGCCTTACTGTGGGGGGAGGGGACTGACTGGGGGAGGTAACCGATTGGTGTCCCTATGTACAGGACAGGACGTGGATCTCTGTGTTTACACGTCCCTGGCTCTGTAACTGCGGATCGCGGGTAGCTGGTGGACATCGCGGCCGCCAGGCACGCGCACTGGCACCTGAGTGACACGGCAGGCACGCACGCCTCCCCAGCGTCCGGAAGCCCTATTGGCATTGTAGAGCCACCTTGTGGCTGTCATTCTACAATGGCCGGGTCCAAAGTGGTTAAACAAGATGAGCCCCTGGTCTCCTCATGTTGTCCCTAATACAGTGGAACCTCGGATTGCGAGTAACGCAGCTAACGAGCGGTTCGCAATACGAGCGCTGTATTTTTTTAAAATCCTAACTCGGTTTGCAAGTGTTGTCTCGCAAAACCAGCAGGATTCAGGCCAAAACGGTGTGCAGTACCGCGTTTGGCCTGAGGTCGGGGGGGGGCAGCGCTGATCCCTTATGATCTGCGCTGTTCGGAAATACTCAGTTCCTGAGCCTTTCCGTGGTTTGCTGAGGTGGGCGCCCCCCATTTTTTTTTCCATCTGACCCCCCCACCTTTAGAAACTCACAGCAGGGGGGCCCTGCCTAAAGCTGTGTAAGGGCCCCCAAAATTTGTGATGGCTGCCCTGCCGATGCATAAGTCTCCGGTGCTTTGGTGAAGGTGAAAAGCACAGGCGCACCATCCAGCTCTGTTGCCTAGACTCAGTCCCTGTGCTGGGAGAATGCAGGAGCAGGGCTGATCCTAGGCAGGTGCGTAGGGTGCAGTGCACCCAGGCGCCACAAAGGTGGGGGCACTGAAGCACCAGAGTGCTCCCCTTCTTCCTCCTCTCCGTGTCCATGTCCACCGGTCACCGCTGCCGCCACTGTGTTTCCTGCCCAAGCCCGTCCCTCCTCCCTCCTCCTGTCAGAGGAGGAGAACGAAGCAGCGGATGTGTCTGTGTGGAGAGAGACCAGTCGTGCAGTGACGTTCGCTGGGGGGCGGTCCTTGCCTGAGGTGCCCTCTTTGTCCGTCTTAGGGGAGCATCTCTGTGTTTGAGTCGTTGCCATAGAAACATTTGTAAATGGGAGGAGTTGGTAAGATGACGGTAACCGAACCCCAAATAGGACAGGGGTTAACACCGTTTAAGATATTCCATTCCCGAACCCAAGATAGCTTTCGACACTCTACCGTAAGGCAAACGAACCCCAATAACGAGACACACAGCTCTGTTGAGGTTCCACACGAATAGCCCCTTTATTGAGAAAATCAGGCTCTTATATACAGTTAGTAACCAAAATGAACAATGAATGACCCAACCAGGGCCGATCCTGGGCAGGGTGCACGGGGTGCTCTGCACCCAGGCGCCGCAGAGGTGGGGTGCCAAAGCTCCAAAGTGCTCCCCTCCCTCCTCCTTGTCTGTTGTCCAGAGGCGGAGCGCATGTAGATGGTGCTGCGGTTCTCCATCCCGCTTGCTCTCTCCGCTGGCAACTGACAAGAGTGCATACCCGGAATCCAGGCTGGGTACCACAGCGGAGCCTAGTACCGGAACCGGAATTAGGGTGATCACATTTCCAAACTGCCATTCAGGGACACACCCACTCTCTCACCTTCCCCAAAAAAGATGAGGGGGCGGGGGGTAATATAGTCTTGGGGTTGATGGGGAATTTGGCGGCAGGTTATTTGTCAGGTGAATGTGCCACTTGCCCCCAGATGCAGCACCGCTTGCCACCCATAGCCTGCCACCAGATGCAGTGCCGCTGTCACTCCCTCGTCTATGAGCCAAGTGCATAGAAGGAAAAGAGTGGCGTCACTATCTGGAGAGTGAAGATCACACCAGTCCCGGAGAAGTGCCGGAGAAGGAGAAGGTGCCGAGGTGGGTGGGGACAGCAGTGCTGCACTAGGCGCAGGCCTTACTTCCGGTCTCACTGTCTGAGAGTAAATTGACACTGGTTGCAAGACGCCAGGCAGCGCCGGCCCTACAACTAGTTCTGGAAATGAAGTTATTAGTTAGTAGGGGGTGGCTGTGTCCTCTATTTCATTCTGGGACACTGTCTTGTAGGCATGTGCAAAAGTGAAAAATTCGTTTCGTTTCGTTTCGTTTCAATTCGTCATTTAATAAATTTCGTTAAGTTAGGTTCGTTACATGTGTTGAATTCGTTTTCGGAATTCGTTCGTTTTCGACCGAATTTCGAAAAATACGGTCGAAATCGAAAATATTTCGACCGTTTTTCGAATTCGTTCGTTTTCGACCGAATTTCGAAAAAAATCGGTCGAAATCGAAAATATTTCAACCAGATTAGAAAACAAATAGGGCCAGATTCACGTAGTCCAGAGCATCTTTGCTCTGGAGTAACGCTTCTCATTTGCGTTGCGCTGCCGATTTTTTAGGAGCAAGTGCTGTCATTCATGAAGCACTTGCTCCTAAAGTTGCGGCAGCGCATCACAAATGAGCCGGCGGAATTCAAATTGGGCGGGTACGGGGCGTGTAGTATGCTAACTACGCGCGATCCCGCCGCCGACGTACTGCGCATGCGTCGAGTGTCAAAACATCCCCGTGCGCATGCTCCAAAATCTGTGAATGAACGTCAATGACGTCACATTCCCATTCATGACCGTTTTACGCAAGCGACGTTTTTTTTTTTTTTCCCGACGCGATGACGACGCCTATACCTAACATAGGATACGCCAGCCCCATGTAGGTATAACTATGCGCCGCGTATCCCGTCCGGAAACGTCGTAACGTCACTGCGTCGCGCCGGATTTCGATCGTGAATTGCCGATTTCCGCTCATTAACATATTTTTTGAGCGTAAATCGGCGGGAACGCCCCCGGCGCCATTTTTAAGTTGAAGTAACGATGCGATGGCGAAACTCAGTTACGCTCACCGCATCGGAACTTCAACCCGGCGTTTCTTGTTTTCTGGTTACAGAAAACAGAAACGCCGGCTCAAAGCCACTGTTACGCTGGCGGATCACTCGATCCGCCAGCGTAACCTTTGCTGAATCTGGCCCATAGGGCCAGATTCACGTAGTCCAGAGCATCTTTGCTCTGGAGTAACGCTTCTCATTTGCGTTGCGCTGCCGATTTTTTAGGAGCAAGTGCTGTCATTCATGAAGCACTTGCTCCTAAAGTTGCGGCAGCGCATCACAAATGAGCCGGCGGAATTCAAATTGGGCGGGTACGGGGCGTGTAGTATGCTAACTACGCGCGATCCCGCCGCCGACGTACTGCGCATGCGTCGAGTGTCAAAACATCCCCGTGCGCATGCTCCAAAATCTGTGAATGAACGTCAATGACGTCACATTCCCATTCATGACCGTTTTACGCAAGCGACGTTTTTTTTTTTTTTTTCCCGACGCGATGACGACGCCTATACCTAACATAGGATACGCCAGCCCCATGTAGGTATAACTATGCGCCGCGTATCCCGTCCGGAAACGTCGTAACGTCACTGCGTCGCGCCGGATTTCGATCGTGAATTGCCGATTTCCGCTCATTAACATATTTTTTGAGCGTAAATCGGCGGGAACGCCCCCGGCGCCATTTTTAAGTTGAAGTAACGATGCGATGGCGAAACTCAGTTACGCTCACCGCATCGGAACTTCAACCCGGCGTTTCTTGTTTTCTGGTTACAGAAAACAGAAACGCCGGCTCAAAGCCACTGTTACGCTGGCGGATCACTCGATCCGCCAGCGTAACCTTTGCTGAATCTGGCCCATAGTCTCTTTTCTAATAGAATTTTTTTCGAATTAAATTCGATTTTTTTTTTTTTTTTTTTTTTTTTTTTTTTTTGAATTCCGATCGAATTTAGTCCGCGGGTATTCGATTCGGAATTCGAAAAAAAAATTCGATTTCGACCTTTTTTTTTTCGAAATTCGGTCGAAAATGAACGAATTCCGAAAACGGTCGAAATTTTTCGTTATTATAGCAATTCGGAAATTCGTATGCATCCGAATGTCCGAATAATGGAAAATTCGTCCGAATTTCGATTCGGAACGAAACGAAATGCACATGCCTACTGTCTTGTCCCGGAATGAAGGTGCCCGGAACCTGGGGCAGACATGTCAACTGAGGGACAGTCCCGGGCAATCCGGGACACGTGGGCACCCTAGTTCCGGTACTAGGCTCCACTAATTAATTCTGTCCGGTGCGCATTGGAGCAGTCTCCTGTCTGTCCCGCCCCCTCTGCGTGTGTCGGCTCTTCTCCCATAGGTGGTGTGATGAGAGGCTTCTGGGTTGGCCGGAACTGCTGCCAATCATCCCGTGTAATCTCGCAAAATGCTCTCCGAGTGCCACCCTCCAAGTAACCAAAGATGCCACATATGCCCCGTCCCCCTGTAATGTGCTTCTTCTGCTCCCAGCGCACCCGAGCTACAAGGATCGATTGGACAAGTACTGATCTATGGGGACACCTGCTGTGGGGGGGGCTCTGATGGGGGCACCTTCTGCGGGGGGCTCTGATGGGGGACACCTGCTGGAGGGGGGCTCTGATGGGGGATACCTGCTGTGGGGGGCTCTGATGGGGGACACCTGCTGGGAGGGTTCTGATGGGGGACACCTGCTGGGAGGGCTCTGATGGGGGACACCTGCTGGGAGGGCTCTGATGGGGGACACCTGCTGGGAGGGTTCTGATGGGGGACACCTGCTGGGAGGGCTCTGATGGGGGACACCTGCTGGGAGGGCTCTGATGGGGGACACCTGCTGGGAGGGCTCTGATGGGGGGACACCTGCTGGGAGGGCTCTGATGGGGGACACCTGCTGGGAGGGCTCTGATGGGGGACACCTGCTGGGAGAGGGCTCTGATGGGGGTCACCTGCTGGGAGGGTTCTGATGGGGGACACCTGCTGGGAGGGCTCTGATGGGGGACACCTGCTGGGAGGGCTCTAAAGGGGGACACCTGCTAGGAAGGCTCTGCTGGGGGACACCTGCTGGGAGGGCTCTGATGGGGGATACCTGCTGGGAGGGCTCTGATGGGGGACACCTGCTGGGAGGGCTCTAAAGGGGGACACCTGCTGGGAACGCTCTGCTGGGGGACACCTGCTGGGAGGGCTCTGATGGGGGATACCTGCTGGGAGGGTTCTGATGGGGGACACCTGATGGGGGGCTCTGCTGGGGGACACCTGCTGGGAGGGCTCTGATGGGGGACACCTGCTGGGAGGGCTCTGATGGGGGATACCTGCTGGGAGGGTTCTGATGGGGGACACCTGATGGGGGGCTCTGATGGGGGACACCTGCTGGGAGGGCTCTGATGGGGGACACCTGCTGGGAGGGCTCTGATGGGGGATACCTGCTGGGAGGGTTCTGATGGGGGACACCTGATGGGGGGCTCTGATGGGGGACACCTGCTGGGAGGGACTCTGATGGGGGACACCTGCTGGGAGGGACTCTGATGGGGGACACTAATGAAGACTTCTTAGGGGAGCATCTCTGTGTTTGAGTCGTAGCCATTTGTAAAGGGGAGGAATTAGTAAGATGACCACACCCATGTGGGGGCGCCAGAAATATTTCTGCGCCCAGGCGTCTGTGAACCTAGGATCGGCCCTCCATCTTATAAATACAAATAAAAAAATCTGCAATTCAGAACTCACAGCGGTAATTGACTGATCCTCGAAAAATAAAATCTGAGCTTCCCCGGATATCTGACCCACCTTGCAACGTAGTCACAGGACCCCGATGGTTCTCATATATGTCCGAATGTTTGGTTACAATTAAAGCCTTTGAAGTTGTTTCTTTTGATGTGTTTCTGAAGATCATTTTAAAAAGAAAAGACAACATTTACCTGCACCAGATGTCCTAAAAACCCATCTGTGTCCCCTGTGTTTGTGGCCTTTGAACGCAGAAATATCAAAGTGTATCGAAACCAAAAAACAAATATATAATATGTTGCATCCTTCATGAGTTGGATACTTTTTTTTTTTTTCAATCTTCTTTTGCTCAATTTTCACCTGGTAATCCTGCAAATCACACACTTTCTGTCCCTGGGTGGCTACGTCACCCCTCCACTGTATCCACGGAGGAAGCCATGATTTTCACAATAAGCTACTCTCCTGATATGGACTACAAACATGTCTGTATCTTTTCATCTCCATTACATGGAGGGTAGCAGTGGCGGCCACCCCCATGAGGCCCCACTCACTCCCATAATGGGAAAAATAATCCAAGTAAGAAAAATGGCTGCAGAAAATGCACGGATCTAGCGCACAGGTGATCAGCACCACTTCCAGGGCACCCTCCTCGCTTACCTTTCTTCCAGCGCAGGAACAGCCACCAGGGAAGAGGCGGAGTCGGGGGCGTAGCTTAGGCGCGAGGCGGAAACCTCCACCGGCTCGCTTGGAATGCTGGGGCTCCACTCTTCTCCTCGTCGTGACGTCACTGGTTGTTAGACGCCAGTCGGGCCATGCCTAGCAACCAGTTGTTTTGGCAGTGAGCCAGGCAGCGTCTGGGGGGGGGGAAATGAGACGTTCTAGGACAGAACTATTTCAGCGGGCAGAGAGGGACAGCGGCAATGCGGCGCCAATTTTTAGGAGGCGTCAGATCGGCCGAGGGGGCAATTCTGGGACACTGTATTGTCCCGGAACGAAGGTGCTCGGGACCAGGGACAAAGATGTCAATTACGGGATAATCCCGGGCAATCCGGGACACGTGGGCACCCTATGGAGTCCTCACCCATCCATCAGTCATATTCAGCCAATGCAAGAGGGGGGAGAGAG
Organism: Rana kukunoris; assembly: GCA_029574335.1. Classification (NCBI taxonomy): domain Eukaryota; kingdom Metazoa; phylum Chordata; class Amphibia; order Anura; family Ranidae; genus Rana; species Rana kukunoris. The sequence goes on along the minus strand of JAJQKJ010000970.1, from coordinate 230,345 downwards.
GGGGAGGTGAGAAAGAGAGGGGAGTAATAGAGAGCCTTGCGGCTTCACTGCCCGTTTCCTACTGTGCATGTGTGAGTGTCGTGGAGCTTTTGTGAATGAGCGGCTGCTTTCTGGGATACACGTGGTTCCCAGAAGGCAGCGCGCCCCATTCCCCAGAAGACACCATGTGGAGGATGAGGAAGAAGACCTGCCACGGTGGATGCAGAGGCAGATTAGGAAGATCTGCATAGCAACTGCTATTTCTGGTAAGTAAAACTTTTTTCTTTAGAATTTTTTTTTTTTTTTCTGTAAAAAAAAAAAATTCAGGGTGGAACTCCAATTTCAAGGAACACTAAAGATGTTAAATAATAAACATGTTATACTTACCTCCAGAGTGGCCCCGAACCTGGTCTTCTGGGGTCCCTCGGTGGCTGTCTCGGCTCCCCCCGGAAGAACTTTCCACCTTCATGCAAGTTCTCTCGCATGGTGGAAAGTTCTTGCGGCCGGCAGCTATAGCAGCTCACTGTATTACTCGGCTCCACCCCCCGTATCATTGGATATGATTGACAGTAGCGCGAGCCAATGGCTGCACTGCTTTCAATCAACCAATGAATGAGCCGAGAAGCCGGCGCGTTCACGGCGCGGGACTTTCAAAGGCGTCAGGTAAGTAAACTGGGGCTCGGGGGGATGGCCACTAATGCGCGTATTTTTTTTACCTTAATGCATAGAACGCATTAGGGTAAAAAAAATATGTACCTCTACAACCCCTTTGAAGTGGATGTAAACCCCATTTTTTTTTATTGATGTCACAATGTAGGGAATAAGATTTCCTATCATCTGTGCCCAGTCTTGCCACACAGAGTTAATCCAGCGCTGAGCAAATTCTCTTTTTATTGTTCAGTAAAATAAAACAGACTTCCAGATAAAGACCAAAGTCCTTGCTTTACATATCTCGTGCACTAGCTTGCATACATGCACAGCTTTATCTATATTCTGATGGCTGTTCACTGGAGCATTTCCTAATGACACTGAACTGTGGATCACCCCATATTTTGAAAACATTTAATCAAAACACAGGAAAGACAGCCAATCCTGGGAGAGCTGGAAGGGAGAGGAGAGGAGGAGAGGGGAGGGGGATGTGAATTGTGCACTTTACAGAAGATGTGCATGTCTGCAAGCTAGTGCACGAGATATGTAAATAACCTGTCACTCAAGCAAGGACTTTGGTTTTTATTTGGAAGTCTGTTTTATTTCACTGAACAATAAAAAGAGGATTGCTCAGCGCTGGAATAACTCTGTGTGGCAAGACTGGGCACAGATGATAGGAAATCTTATTCTCTACAATGTGACATAAAAAAAAATGTTGTTGGGTTTACATCCACTTTAAGTAAGGTTGCTTTGATGTGTATGTTTACAATATACTTTTATACATAAGAGCAGTGCCGATCCTGACCCCCCTGGGGCCCTAAATAAAATGACATGTGTCCCATTAAAGTTGAGAAAGCAGGGGGGGGGGGGATTGGGGGGCGCTGCCAACAGTGAAATGTCACATTAGAAAGTTGAGAAGTGGGGGTAGGGGGTGTTCTGCTGTCGGAAATGACATCTTACATTAAAGGGGTTGTAAAGGTAAATGTTTTATCACCTTAATGCATTCTATGTATTAAGGTGAAAAAACATCCGACGGTACCGCCCCCCCCCGAACCCCCGTTCTACTTACCTCACCCCTCGAAAGTCCTGCGTGCGTCCTCGTGGTCCTCTTCGGTTCCCAGCCTGGCCGTTGATTGGCTAGGCTGGACGGATTGATAGCAGCGCAGCCATTGGCTGGCGCTGCAGTCAATCACATCCGATGACGCGGCGCGCAGGGGGGCGGGGCCGAGTGATACAGTCGGCGGCTATGCCCACTGCTGTATCACGGGAGCGCGCCCGCAAAAGCTTTCCACCATGCAAGCTCGCTCGCATGAAGGTAGAAAGCTTTTGCGAGGAGGAGCAAAGACCGCCGCCGAGGGACCCCCAGAAGACAGGGTTAGGGGACACTCGGTGCAAAACGAGCCACACAGTGGAGGTAAGTATAACATGTTTGTTATTTAAAAAAAATCATTTTTGCCTTTAGTGTTCCTTTAACCACTTCAGCCCCAGAAGGTTTTACCCCCTTCCTGCCAAGGCGAAATTTCAGCTTCCGGCACTGCGTCGCTTTAACTGACAATTGCGCGGTCGTGCCACGTGGCTCCCAAACATAATTGGCGTCCTTTTTTCCCCACAAATAGAGATTTATTTTGGTGGTATTTGATCACCTCTGCGGTTTTTATTTTTTGCGCTATAAACAAAAATAGAGCAACAATTTTGAAAAAAAAATGAATATTTTTTACTTTTTGCTATAATAAATATCCCCCAATATATATATATATATATAAAAAAAAAAATCCTCAGTTTAGGCCGATACGTATTCTTCTTCTACCTATTTTTGGTAAAAAAATCACAATAAGCGTTTATCGATTGGTTTGCGCAAAATTTATAGCGTTTACAAAATAGGGGATAGTTTTATGGCATTTTTAGTATTTTATTTTTTTACTAGTAATGGCGGCTATCTGCGATTTTTTTATTGGGACTGCAACATTATGGCGGACACATCGGACACTTTTGGGACATTTTTGGGACCAATCACATTCATACAGTGAACAGTGCTATAAATATGCACTGATAATTGTATAAATGTGACTGGCAGGAAAGGGGTTAACCACTAGGGGGCGGGGAAGGGGTTAAATGTGTAGCCTAGTTTGTGTTCTAACTGTAGGGGGAGGGGGTGACTGGGGGAGGTGACCGATTGCGTCCCTATGTACAAGGGACACAGATCAGTCTCCTCTCTCCCTGACAGGATGTGGAGCTCTGTGTTTACACCCCATCATTACACACAGATCCACGTCCCTGCTCAGTTACTGGGCAATCGCGGGTGCCCGGCGGCGATCGTTGCCGCTGGGCATGCTCATCGTGATCCCAGCAAAGCGGCGGGTGCACGTGCGCGGCTTTAAAAGACAAGACTTCATATGACGTCCTGTCAGAACAACTGAGCTACCTTGCCGCCGTCATTTGACGGTGGCTGGTAGACAAGTGAATAAAGTGAGAAGCGGGTGTGTGTGTAGGGTTGCCACTTTTTCTTCAAGTCAAACCCGAACACTTTAGCGGCCCACGGCAATTTTCTTTATAGTATAACCTATACATATATTTTGCTATTAAACACCATTTCTGATCATATGAAGTTAATACCAAGAGTTCCCCCTTACATCAGAGTCCTCAGAGTTCCCCTTTTAAATATGAATCAACGGAGTTCCCTTTTACATCTGAACTTGCAGAGTGCCCTTTCACTGTAAGGGGGGACTCTGCAGACTCTGATGTAAGAGGGGACTCTGGGGGCTCTAACATAAGGGATGCTCTGGAAACCATGATCTAAGGGGGAACACTGGGAACTCTGATATACAGGAGGACTCTGATGTAGGGGGGAACACTCTGGCCTCTGGTGTAAAGGGGAACTCTGATGTAAGGGGGAACACTGAAAACTCTGATGTACGGAGAAGACTCTGATGTAAGGGGGAAAGCTGTGGCCTCTGGTGTAAAGGGGAACTCTGATTTAAGGGGTGCTCTGAGAACCCTGATTCACCTTTGTGTACCAAATCAGAGGCAGGAGAGAAAAGGGAGGGGGGGGGGAGACATTCACAGACAGGGATGGATGGTGAGCTCACTCACCCCCTGGCAGTCAGCACCTCTCATCCAGATGTTCTGAGGCTGCTGGACTTAAAATTTCCAGCCCCAACTTTCCTTTTCTGAGGCACAGCCCTGAGGATTGGAGTGTGGGCAGACACAGAGGGGAAGGGGTGGGGGGAAAGAGTGTAGATCGAGCCCTCACTCAGGCAGTGTGAAAGAGACAACTGCAGCCATAAACCCTGCTGGCAAGCCATAGCTAAATAATGTGTCCGGGTTTCAGGCTTTCTGAAACCCGGACACAGGATTCCAAACCAGAACTGTCCTGGTGAATCCTGGACAGGTGGTAACCCTATGTGTGTGTGTGTGGGGGGGGGGGGGGGGTGATGACTTCTCATCAGGCGGGGCCTCTAGTAATTTGGGAGGCCCTCTGCAACTTTGCGAGGCCCTAAGCGACTTGCATAGTGAGCCTATAGGGCAGATAGGCCCTGCATAAGAGATAATGTTTAAGGCATGTATGCTTTTTTTTCAGAACATTTTACACCTTCTTACCCTCTGCTTAACCCCCTCACCCCTCAGTAGAAGGCTGTGCTACGCTTTATTACTTGCAGTTGTCCTAAAATAACAGAGCCTGAAGCCGCTCCATCACAAAGGGGAACATCTGTGTTTATCTGTCTATAAGAAGCCTGCGCTCTTCATTCCTGTATAATAAGTGGTATTTGGGAACTGTTTTGTCTCTACGCTACTGTACAACATTTGTATGCCAAACAGTTTGCTCTGCCCTCAGCAGTCAGCTTCTCGACCCATCGGAAGGAAGAAAGGTATTCATTTGGGTTTCTGGGAGTAACGCAGTGAAAACCGTTGGCTCTACAAATAAATCCAAGACGTGAAATTTCCAGCATGTCCTGTCCTACTTATTTTCTCTTTTGTGAGTCACCATCCATCTCTATATTCAGGAACTGAACGTTATGCCTCCAGCTTGAGGTTCCTACAAGGTTCTGAGCCAACCTCCAAACCTCAAGATCACTTCTTAACAAAGCTGTAAAGACAAACTTTGACTAAGTACAGTGGAACCTCGGTTTGCGAGTGTTGACTCGTAAGACAAGCATAATTCAAGCTAAATGGGCCTGCAGTACCTCATTTGGCCTGAGGTACGGGGGCGCAGAAGCCGAGCAGAGCCAAAAATAAGCCTGCAGTACCTCATTTGGCCTGAGTTACGGGGGCGCAGGAGCCGAGAAAAGACGATCATTGGCCTGCAGTACCTCATTTGGGCTGAGGTACGGGGGCGCAGGAGCCGAGCAGAGAAGAAAATAGGCCTGCAGTTACCTCATTTGGTCTAAGGTACAGGGGCGCAGGAGCTGAGAAAAGCCGATCATTGGCATGCAGTACCCCATTTGGCCTGAGGTACTGGGGCACAGGAGCCAAGCAGAGACGAAAATAGGCCTGCAGTACCTCATTTAGTCTAAGGTACGGGGGCGCAGGAGCTGAGAAAAGCCGATCATTGGCCTGCAGTACCTCATTTGGCCTGAGTTAGGGGGGTGCAGGAGCCGAGAAAAGACGATCATTGGCCTGCAGTACCTCATTTGGGCTGAGGTACGGGGGCGCAGGAGCCGAGCAGAGAAGAAAATAGGCCTGCAGTTACCTCATTTGGTCTAAGGTACAGGGGCGCAGGAGCTGAGAAAAGCCGATCATTGGCCTGCAGTACCTCATTTGGCCTGAGGTACTGGGGCACAGGAGCCAAGCAGAGACGAAAATAGGCCTGCAGTACCTCATTTGGTCTAGGGGACGGGGGCGCAGGAGCTGAGAAAAGCCGATCATTGGCCTGCAGTACCTCATTTGGCCTGAGTTAGGGGGGTGCAGGAGCCGAGAAAAGACGATCATTGGCCTGCAGTACCTCATTTGGGCTGAGGTACGGGGGCGCAGGAGCCGAGCAGAGAAGAAAATAGGCCTGCAGTTACCTCATTTGGTCTAAGGTACAGGGGCGCAGGAGCTGAGAAAAGCCGATCATTGGCCTGCAGTACCTCATTTGGCCTGAGGTACTGGGGCACAGGAGCCAAGCAGAGACGAAAATAGGCCTGCAGTACCTCATTTGGTCTAAGGTACGGGGGCGCAGGAGCTGAGAAAAGCCGATCATTGGCCTGCAGTACCTCATTTGGCCTGAGTTACGGGGGCGCAGGAGCCGAGAAAAGACGATCATTGGCCTGCAGTACCTCATTTGGGCTGAGGTACGGGGGCTCAGGAAACGAGCCGAAGTGTCCTCGGGGGCCTCCCCACCTCTGGCCGCATTCGGTATTGCATCCCACTTTGGATTACGAGCATACTCCTGGAATGGATTATGCTCATTATCCGAGGTTCAACTGTATAACGTTAATATTCAAATTAGTTTTTTTTTTATATTATATATGTTGGTTCTCTGTCAAATTAGTATATTTTGTTGTGGAAATTTTATGAAGATGTATTTAACCACTTCCCATCCCGCCTATAGTAATATGACGGCCACAAGGTGACGTACCTTATTTGTGATGCCGCGTACACACGAGGAGACATGTCCGATGAAAACGGTCCGCGAACCGTTTTCATCGAACATGTCTCCTGGGATATTTTGGTCTGATGTGTGTACACACGATCAGACCAAAATCCCCGCGGACAGACAACGCGGTGACCTGGCTGTGACGTTGACGCCGCAACGTCCTCAAACCAGGAAGTAAAATGCTTCCACACATGCCAGTTTGTTAAAAAAAAGTTGGTGCATCCTATATCCGTGTAATGTACAGTAGTGATGGTGCTCTCCATCTAGGGGGCGACGTGCACATTACTTAGTACAATGGTATCCCACTAGAGGGCATGCATGAGAAACCTTCAGAAACCTGGGAGGGGGCACCCCAAGGTTTCCACTGCCTAGGGGCCTCCACAGAGTTTGATCTGGCACTGGCTGGCCTTCCGGCCGGTATGATAGTTCTTCTGGTCCCAGCCAAAAGACCCAGTCCAGGAGTCCGGTGTGAAAAAAGTCTGCAAGGGATGCTGTGACCAAGGTGCCATACTAAAAATGTAGCGAATTGCCTCATTGTGAATTTTTCTAGCACCCCTGGACTGCCACCCCCAGGGGCACAAGCGCCACAGGCTTTTCTCAGCCCAAGCCCTGGCCAGACAAATGAAGCCCCGTCCCTACCAGGGAGGCATTAGTTGTCAGGCCTTGGATGTGCAACCTATGAGGTATCTGCTGTAACTCTTCTCACTGTGCCGCCTAAGATACTGGACAGTTCCCTGTCTGATTTCTTTGGACAATCTTGCCTTTTCTCTTGTGTAGGCCAAACCTTGAAATCTTTGCTCCTCCCACGAACTTCCTGATTTAAACCATGTCTCTGCACTTCCTGTTTGCCAGATTACTCTCTCCAGCCGATATCTTGCTCCTTTGCGTACCTGCAGCTGTCCATATCTTGGCTACAGACCTTTGGCTTGTTCCTTGACTGTGCTTCTGCTTGATCTCAACCTGCAACCATTTGTTACTGACCTTTGGCTTGTTTACTGACTATGCTTCTACCTGCTATATCCCCACCTGCTATATCTGCTACTGGACCCTGGCTTGCTCACCTTCTGGTGAGTCAATCCAGTGGACCACAGCCTGGAATTAACACACAGCAAAACCCATCTCCAACATCAGGAGCTCTAGTGAACACCAGTGAGTACTTAGACTTCACACCTCTGGTGAGCCTGTATCATCCTCCAGGGTGGACTGTTTGTGTACTTATCCTGCTGGACTGCGGGAGATTCTCTGCTGCTTTAGCTTCTGGTCTCCGAATCTGACCTCTGACCAAGACTTTAAGAGTCCATGGCTTACCAATGATGCATAGCCGCAAGAGAAAATCCATAAAAAAGAAATGCCCAGGAGGCACACAGGAAGTGACCTCAACCTGATGGAAAAAGGTAGGCAAATACACAGGAGGCGCACAGGAAGTGACCTCAATCTGATGGAAAAAAGGCAGAAAAATACACAGGAGGCACACAGGAAGTGACCTTAACCTGAAGGAAAAAAGGCAGGAAAATACACAGGAGGTGCACAGGAAGTGACCTCAACCTGATGGAAAAAAGGCAGAAAAATGACCAGGAGGCGCACAGAAGTGACCTCAACCTGATGGAAAAAAGGCAGGAAAATGCCCAGGAGGCGCACAGGAAGTGACCTCAACCTGAAGGAAAAAAGGCAGGAAAATACACAGGAGGTGCACAGGAAGTGACCTCAACCTGATGGAAAAAAGGCAGAAAAATGCCCAGAAGGCGCACAGGAAGTGACCTCAACCTGATGGAAAAAAGGCAGGAAAATGCCCAGGAGACGCACAGGAAGTGATCTCAACCTGATGGAAAAAAGGCAGGAAAATGCCCAGGAGGCGCACAGGAAGTGACCTCAACCTGATGGAAAAAAGGGAGGAAAATGCCCAGGAGGTGCACAGGAAGTGACCTCAACCTTATGGAAAAAAGACAGGAAAATGCCCAGGAGGCGCATAGGAAGTGACCTCAAACTTCCCTATATAAGTTCGGCCCTGACACTTCCAAATTGCTGGATTATTTTCAATCCCCCCATTGTTTCTGTGCTAGTGTGTGATCTGTCTGAACTTGTTGTGACCTGGAAACCTATTTGACTACTCTTGATTGCTGCTTGCCATTGACCTCGGATTTGTACCTTGACCATTCTATATCCCCACCTGCTATATCTGCTACTGGACCCTGGCTTGCTCACCTTCTGGTGAGTCAATCCAGTGGACCACAGCCTGGCATTAACACGCAGCAAAACCCATCTCCACCATCAGGAGCTCTAGTGAACACCAGTGAGTACTTAGACTTCACACCTCTGGTGAGCCTGTATCATCCTCCAGGGTGGACTGTTTGTGTACTTATCCTGCTGGACTGCGGGAGATTCTCTGCTGCTATAGCATGGTCTCCAAATCTGACCTCTGACCAAGACTTTAAGAGTCCATGGCTTACTACGCATGCACCAATGATGTGTAGCCGCAAGAGAAAATCCAAAAAAAAGAAATGCCCAGGAGGCACACAGGAAGTGACCTCAACCTGATGGAAAAAAGACAGAAAAATACACAGGAGGCACACAGGAAGTGACCTTAACCTGAAGGAAAAAAGGCAGGAAAATACACAGGAGGCACACAGGAAGTGGCCTCAACCTGAAGGAAAAAAGGCAGGAAAATACACAGGAGGCGCACAGGAAGTGACCTCAACCTGATGGAAAAAAGACAGAAAAATACACAGGAGGCACACAGGAAGTGACCTCAACCTGAAGGAAAAAAGGCAGGAAAATACACAGGAGGCGCACAGGAAGTGACCTCAACCTGATGGAAAAAAGGCAGAAAATGCCCAGGAGGCGCACAGGTAGTGACCTCAACCTGATGGAAAAAAGGCAGGAAAATGCACAGGAAGTGACCTCAACCTGATGGAAAAAGAGCAGGAAAATGCCCAGGAGGCGCACAGGAAGTGACCTCAACCTGATGGAGAAAAGGCAGGAAAATGCCCAGAAGGTGCACAGAAAGTGACCTCAATCTGATGGAAAAAAGACAGGAAAATGCCCAGGAGGCGCATAGGAAGTGACCTCAAACTTCCCTATATAAGTTCGGCCCTGACACTGCCAAATTGCTGGATTATTTTCAATCCCCCCATTGTTTCTGTGCTAGTGTGTGATCTGTCTGAACTTGTTGTGACCTAGAAACCTATTTGACTACTCTTGATTGCTGCTGGCCATTGACCTCGGATTTGTACCTTGACCATTCTACTTCTTTGCCCCTTTTGTACTCAGCTGCCAGTTTGGAACCGACCCCGGCTTGGATGTCGATCATTCTTCTTCTGATTAACCCTTCTGTACTTCATTGCCAGAGTGTACTTGACCTCGGCTCGGATCTCAGACTAAGGCTTGCACGGTGCTCCACACCCCTGGAACCTGCTCCACTCGGTGTCCACCAAGTCTCTGTCTCCATCTCCAGAGGCTTCAAGGACCCAAGGTGCAAGGGAGGCCTCCCCAATACTTTGGTCTCACCTCAGGTCTCACCTCAGGTACGTGACTGACAACTCATGGGGCCCCCGGGCAATAGAAGATTATGGGGCCCCTGGGCAATAGGAGATTATGGGCCTCCGGGCAATAGGAGATTATGGGGCCCCCAGGCAATAAATTATGGGGCCACACAGTATACACACATACACAGTATACACACACAGACACACAGACACACAGTATACACACACACAGAATACACATACACACACTGAGAAAGGTACTGGAGAGCCGGGGCCGCTATAATCTTGGGATTTTTTTAAAAACACAGATGTTTACATACTGTCCCTGGTTTTTCTGAGGCTGGCAACCCTGATGGGGCCCCCTAGTGGAATGGGGCCCTCGGGCATTGCCCGAATGGTCAGTCCGCCCCTGACCTAGGGAGATCTCTGCCTTCAACTGGGGCAGGTCTGGCAAACCTTCCAGAATCAACACAGGAGGCAAATAGACCTCCCACATTATTACTAACTGGTGCCCTCATTGGGAAAGGAGACCGCTGTTTTGTCCCCAAAAGCTGCAAAGAATAGACACTACAATCTTAGCCTAAGGCCGCGTACACACGATCATCCCATCCGATGAGAACGGTCCGAAGGACCCTTTTCATCAGTTAACCGGTGAAGCTGACTGATGGTCTCATGTGCCTACACACCATCGGTTAAAAAAAAAAAACGATCGTATCAGAACGCGGTGACGTAAAACACAACGACGTGATGAAAAAAACGAAGTTCAATGCTTCCAAGCATACACGATCGGTTTGGACCGATGAAACGGTCCTTCAGTCCGTTTTCATCGGTTTTGACCGATCGTGTGTACGCGGCCTAAAGGACAGGAAGCAACCTTTTATACAATAATGTAGTAGTACACAAGTCTACACAGAATGATTGTGACTTGGTTTTAAATAAATTAAGTATGTTTAACCACTTCCCGCCCGGTCAATAGCATATTGACGTCCGGGAAGTGGTTCTGTTATCCTAACTGGACGTCTATTGACGTCCAGCCGGATAACATCCCGGCGCACTCCCATCAGCCTGACACCCCTAGGGTTGCCACCTGTTCGGGATTCACTCAGACAGTTCGGGTTTGGAATCATGCGTCCGGGTTTCAGACTGTCTGAGACCCGGACACATTATTCAGACCAGACTAAGTCTTCAACCTTCTCTCTCCTGTCTCTGAGTATGCTAAGGTTAATCAAGGTTCTCAGAGCACTCATTACATCAAAGCTCACCTTTACACCAGAGGCCACAGTGCTCCCCCTTACCTCAGAGTCCTCGATGTACACCAAAGCATCCCTTATGTTAGAGTCCCCAGAGTTCTCCCTTACAGTCTGCAAAGTCTCTCCTTACAGTAAAAGGGAACTCTGCGGATTCGGAAATAAAATGGGAACTCTGTGAACTCTGATCTAAAGGGGGAACTCTGTGAACTCTGAAAGGGGGAACTCTGAGGACTCTGATCAAAAGGGGATCTCTGTAGACTCTGGTGTAAAGGGGGATCTCTGTGGACTCTGGTGTAAAGGGGGATCTCTGTGGACTCTGGTGTAAAGGGGGCTCTCTGTGGACTCTGGTGTAAAGGGGGATCTCTGTGGACTCTGGTGTAAAGGGGGATCTCTGTGCACTCTGGTGTAAAGGGGGATCTCTGTGGACTCTGATGTAAAGGGGATCTCTGTAGACTCTGATGTAAAGGGGATCTCTGTGGACTCTTGTGATTAAGTTCATATGATTAGAAATGTTATTTAATAGCAACATATGTATACTATGAAAAAAAATTGCTGTGTGACGCTGAAGTGTTCGGGTTTGACTTGAAGGAATGGTGGCAACCCTAGACACGCCGCATCTCTGATCATGATAAGAAGTCTCTGTCAGAGGCTTCTTACCACGTGATCAGCTGTGACCAATCACAGCTGATCATCGCGTAAACCAGGAAGTGCCAGTAAAAGGCATTCCTTGGTTCGCGCTGATAGGGAGAGCCGATCGGAGTGGCTCTCCCTGTCAGAGGGGAGTTCTGTGCTGATAATCATCACATTGATTATCAGCACAGCCTAGGGTAAGGTGACCAGATTTTTAAAATGAAATCCGGGGACATATTTTTTTTTTATTGGCAAATGGTAAACTCTTTTATAAGTATATTTTTCTCAAATTATATATGTAGTCAGTGGTGTAGCGTGGGTTGTCGGCAGCCTGGGACAAGGCAGGAATTTGCACCCCCACCAGACATTTTGCACTCCCTTCAACTAGTACAGTAGTACTGATCAACTTGATTTCTACACTGACCTACCTGACCACTGCACTAACCTACCCGTATTCTACACTGACCAACCTGATTCCTAAACTGACCACTACACTGACCTACCTTTTCCCTACTATTACCACTGCACTGACCTACCTTATCCCTACACTAACCTACCTGGTTCCTATAGTGACCACTACACTAAACTATCTGATTACTACACTGACCAACCTGATTCCTACACTGACCTACCTGATTCCTACATTGACCACTACACTGACCTACCTGATTCTTACACTACTCACACCCCCCTCCCTCCCTACATGAACAGTGTGGATCAGTTGATTTTGCTCACCTCTCCATGGCCTCCATGTAATCCATCGGAGCAGGGCTCTCCCCAGCACCAGGTACTGTTCCCGAAACCCAGTCGCTCCTCAATATCCATTGCCGCTCACACACACACATCGGCCACCCACACCAGAGGGATCATGGGGGACAGGCTGGGACACAGGATTCCCTGGGTGGGGGGAGCAACACAGCACACTTTGTGGGGCACAGTAATGATTTTGTGGCCCCCTAAATGTTGCAACTGGGGTAAAAGTACCAGATCCCCCCCATGCCACTGAAATCCGGGGACAAATCCGGGGACAGACTGGACCCGGGGTCAGAGTCCTCAATCCAGGGACTGTCCCCGGAAACCGGGGATGTCTGGTCACCCTAGCCTAGGGTGACCACGTGTCCCGGATTGCCCGGGACAGTCACACATTTTGCAGGTCTGTCCCGGGCACCTTAATTCCAGGACAATACAGTGTCCCTGAATGAAATTGACACAGCCACCACCCGGGCCAATCACTGTGCTGTGATTCGTTACACCACAAGCTGATTTTTGGGAAAAGAGGGTGTCCCTAAATGGTAGTTTGGTAATGTGGTCACCCTAGCACAGCCCCATCAGCTATGCCAAAAATGTATCCAGTCAGTGCCCCCTCAGGATCGCCTATCAGTGCCCAATAAAGTGCCAATTAGTGACCACCACAGTGTCAGTCAGTGCCCATCACATTGCCAATCAGTGCTCTACAGTAACATCTGTCAAAACCTCATCAGTACCTCATCAGTGCCACCTGCCACTGCCACCTGTCAGTGACAATCAGTGAAGCCTGTCAGCGACCATCACAGCTGCCTGTTAGTGCCCACCAGTGCCACATATCAGGGCCCATCAGTGCCCAAAAGTGCTGCAAATCAGGGCCATCAGTGCTGCATATCAGTGCCACGGCGCCTATCAGTGCTGCCTCATTGGTGCTCAACAGTGCCACCTCATAAGTGCCTGTCAGTGAAGGAGACAACAAAACAAAAAAAAATTCCCTAAACTTTTCCCTAAACTTTTTTAGTTTGTTGAGCAAAAAAAAAAAAACCACAGAGACGATCAAATACCACCAAAAGAAATCTCTATTTGTGGGACGAAAAAAATAAAAATGTAGTTTGTGTACAGTGTAGCACGACCGCGCAATTGTCATTCAAAGTACAACAGCGCTGAAAGCAATAGTGCCCCCCGGTATTGAAGCGGTTAAATACATAGCTCCATTACCCCTGAAATCCATAGCTGAGAGACATTAATGCATTGGGGATTACACTTCATGATGGATGATAAACAGACTTGAGCTCCCAATGTGTTTCTGAGCTTCCAGTGGTTACTAGAACATTTTCAGACAGGAAATCTTGCGGAGCTTTTGCGGTATCTGTGCGAGGAAATCATCATTTATTTACATAATGAGCATATCACTATTCAAGGTATGCAGAGGATAGTATTCATGCCCGATCATATACATATATATAGGGTCGTGATATTATAAAGAGGGGACAACTGGCATGCACGGCTCTCACACTGTCAGCTAGTTGCCAACTTTCTCTACCGTCCCAATTTTGAAGATTTATTTCTGGATATTGCTATACTTGGAAATGGCATTTGGTTTTCCAAACTGGCAAAATATACACTTACGCCATCACAGACATCGGCGCATATTTATGCCGCTGTGGCGTATCTCTTTTTCGCTACGCCGGCGCAGCGTGGAGAGGCAAGCATGGAATTCACAAAGCCAATGCTCCCAACTCTGCGCCGGCGTAGCGTATATCTCGTAGACGTAAGCCGGCGTAAGTGGAAGTAGGTGGAAGTGGGCGTGATCCATGCTAATGAAGCGTGACCTCATGCAAATGATGCAAATGATGGGCCGGGCGCCAGACAAGTACTTAAAATGAACTGCGCATGCGTCGGGACGTGGACGTCAGAACAACTGCCTAAGATACGCCGGCTCACTGTGTACGCCGTTAACGTAACCTACGCCCAGCCAGACCCACGTCGGCCCATATTCACAGACGTCCAACGTACAATACGTAGGCTTGTGTTCCCTGGTTGCATGGATTGCGCCTCATCTATGGGGAATAACTTTACGCCAACCAGCCGCTGGCTCTGATAGACACTTCCAAAGCCAACCAGCTACCGTTATTCAGATGGCCGGCGCTCGCCAGGGGGCCGACCATCTGAATAGTGGGCGGCAGCGGCGACAATACATAGATTCATGCATTGCATGAATCTGTGTATTGTTTTTTAGTGGCGGTGCAGAAGCGAGAGGGGGCGGCGCTCATGCGCCCTCTATGGATGCACTGCCACTTGTTATGAGGAAAGGTTGCGAGCACTGAACTTATTCTCTCTGAAGAAGAGACGCTTGAGAGGGGATATGATTTCCACAATAGGGAGAAAAGTGAGGGAGTTTAACCAGCTCACGCCTATATACGTCAGCAGAATTGCTTGGCTGGGCAAAGTAACGTATATTTACGGCACTTTGAATTTCCCACCATGTGGGTGCGCGCCCCTGCCGTGAGCTCTGTGACCGTGCCCGTGACCCATAGACCTTCGTAAACAAGGCATCTCTCTGATCTGCCTTGTGACACAACACTGATCATCTTCTCTTTTTTTTTTACCCAAAATATGTATAAGAATACTTATCAGCCTAAACTGAGGAAAAAAATGTTTTATATATATTTTTGGGGGATATTTATTATAGCAAAATGTAAAAAAATATAGATTTTTTCCCTCCAAATTGTCGCTCTATTTTTGTTTATAGCGCAAAAAATTAAAACCGCAGAGGTGATCAAATACCACCAAAAGAAAGCTCTATTTGTGGGGAAAAAAGGACGTCAATTTTGTTTGGGAGCCGCGTCGCACGTCCGCGCAATTGTCAGTTAAAGCGAAGCACTGCCGAATCGCAAAAAGTGGCCCGGTCATTGGGCAGCCAAATGGTCTGTTGTTGGAGTCTCATTATAACTACACCGCACATAACAAACATAGCAATAGACCGTCTTGCTGCATTACCAAACATTGACTCATTCAATAAACGAGAAGCCATTGG